>CALNHX010004456.1:0-127296 GCA_940337035.1 Agriotes lineatus
ATTCCGTTAGATTTGTAATTTTCCTGTTTTGTTATTTGACTGCATAATCTGGATTATTGTATAACAGTGAAATGTAGATGTATACGACAGCAACAAAATGTTAAAAATTCGATTGCAAATTAAAATATCTCGAATCACAGCTGCAGGTCTGTTAATGTACTGCCAATGGTTTATGGCTGTCGAAAAACATATAGTACACAGATAAATATCTTGCATATATTTATACACTCAAGTAATACAAAGCAAGATAACAACTTGCTAAAATACTAAAGTTATATGCCATTTGGATAATTCTGCCCTGTTTTCCACTGCCTTCGAAACTTCCATTGAATATCTGTTGGATTTTTCGTTGATTCGTTCTATATGTTCGGCCCGCTTCAATAGTTTTGTTTTTACATTGCACTGAAGCAAACATGAGAGTCGGAAAATAAACAAACTACAAGAATTTAATTTCAAATATTTTTAGCGGTAACATATGCAACCAATCTCGTAAATAATGCTCGTTCGGTAGGTACATCCAGAGATAAAAGTTACTAAGTCATTTGTGTTGCTCGATTCTGTGTTGATTCTGCAATATCTAATTTGCGTTCTTTCTAAAGACTATTTGGATTGCTTTATTTGTGAAAATAGGTATGTGCATATATTATAATTAAATTTTTGTATTTTTAACTTTGCAGTAGTTCTGCGTTATTCGGTCCGGTTATGTGCTGAGGGCATGTAATTAAACTCTCTATATTCAAGTTATGAATGGTAGGTTTTGTGACGATTGTTTCTGTGGCCGCAGAGCTACACACATTTAGTTCCATTTTTATTTACTGTTTTTGTTCTTCTTTTGGCCTTACCATGAATACACTTCTGACTTCTACGTTGAAGTCATCTGCACACGAGATAACTTGACGTGATTTATTAAAAATTATGCTAGTGGTGTTAACTCCTGCTCCTCATATGACCCATTCGATGATAGTATTAAATAAAAATTACCTACAGCCGATGTCAATTGGAAATTTGTCTGATTTTGTATTCTAACTTGATTGCTAAATTTTGACGGGGTTAATTGTAGTAGATTCACAAACTTTACGAGTTTACATGAATATATAGCACAATCAGATGACTACCATGCTATTTTTGGAAGCCTATAAGGGGTGAGTCATAATTAGGTGATTTTTTCATCAAAGCTTCTTTAGGCCAAACAAATCAATTAACCTATACTAAATTTCAAATATGCATGTCCAACTAAGTAGTAATCATAACTACGTATGGCCGTGATTGGTCAAAACAAAGTAATCATTACAACTATCTGAAAATTAAATATTTTTTTAAAATTGCCAATTTGATATTCGATACGAATCCTGAAAATATTTAAAAAAACTGAAAAATATTAGAAAAAAAGGCTGCCCTACAACGTTTATTTGAATCATATGAGACAAAATTATTGTATCTGATTTCGATAGTCAATTTTAATTTTGAACCAATACCAAGACCGCTGCTATCATTAACAGCCATTAATTGTTTGAAAGACTTCGTTATAGATTTTTTTCGTACTGGGTGATTTTACTCAAAGTGAAATAGCGGATCTTTTTCGTGTATGGCTTTTGCAACGGAAGCGCCTTAGCAGCCGTTAGGAAATATCACCGCAGATTCCCTAACAGAAGAATCCCAAATCATCAAGTCTTTACTTCAGCCTTTCGAAGACTCGTGAGGTTGGGTATTCTGCGAGCCCGAGGAGCTAGTGCACCGCAAGGGAAAAAGTAATGCTAAATGAAACTGTAATTGGTTCGGTTTTAGACAATTCTACTCGCCGAATTTCTGTGCAGTTTTATACTGCTAGTACGACTGTCTTGCTTGTATTGGGGCATTTTGAACATTTGCTATAGTTTTCTATTTTAGTCATTGTTTGTTAATTTTGTGTTTATTGTGTATGTATGTTGAAGCATCATATTTAATATTTACTTTAGAATAATCGTAGAAATTGTTCGTGGCATTAGCAGCTGCAGCCAGATTATTTTAAGTCTTGCTCAACTCCCGCTGTCCAGCAACCTACCATACTTAAAGTTCTAATCTTGGATTTGCATGTCATTTGTAAATACCATCTGCAATTTAAGACGGATGTCATTAGTCTATTGTTAGAGCTTTCGGCGAAATGCAGCTCTCTCTTGCGATGGTCAAGCATGTTCTTCCCCCTACCCCTAGAGGGGTGGTTTAACGAGTGTCCGAGTTTTCTTGGGCTCGAAGAGACAGACACTTCCAGAGTCACGTTTAAGTTTAAAACACCGAGAGAGATACATCTCCTCTATATCCAGTACCGGCAATTTTAACTTTGTAATTATACAGTGTTACATTGGTGTATACAGGTTGTCCGAAATCCGTTTTGAACATAGGAAATTAATGAGTACGACAAGGAAAACATAAACAAAATGAGTAGCAGGACAAAAACACATCGTAATCGTGGCTAGCTAAATTTTTAAACTAAAATTAAGTCAATGAAACAAACAAACACAAATATTTTAGCTGCTGTTAAGAGTATAACAGTGAGGTTTAAATATATTATTGTTTACTAATCACATAATTATTTTAATTATATAAACCGCACTTTATACTCTTGATGACAGATAAAATATTTGACAAAAGTGTTTTTGTTTCATTGACTTAATTTTAGTTTAAAAATCTAGCTAGCCATGATTAAGTTCTATCTTTGTCCTGCTACTCATTTTGTTTATGGCTTCCTTGTCGCACTCATTAATTTCCTATGTTCAAAACGGATTTCGGACAATCTGTATATTGTAAATAAAGTGTTATTACAATTATATTCGTTGTGCCCATAAGGCTCGGATTGCAACAATGTATTTGCAAATTAATCGGATAATTACTTTCCAAGTTATAGTCACAAATAGATTGTTTTTTATTACACCCTGTATCTTTTTAAGAGAGCATTTTGGTACTATGTACTATGTATTAGGTTCATTGCTTTGTTTTGGCATAACGAAGCTTTGCTAAAAATTTTTACACCTAATTATGACCACCCTGTATATTGTAATACTGACTATACATCGTTCACCGAAAAGAACTAGTAAAGCCACTCCCTACAAAAACCTGTATCACAGGCAAGCGCCCATGTGAACCAAGGCTGTTCGTACTTATTTGAAACTTGGCGAACTTTAATTTGTAGCGTGTGAAAGTGGTTCTGCGAACGCAGAAATTTGTGGATCGTGGCTGAACTATTTCTGTTCGGTGAACAATGTATAGTTATTCTTAATAACAAAATTAATACACCCATCATGATCCTAGTTCCAATTTTATGTTGACTTCTGGTTACCATGTCTTTTATTGCCACAACAAATATCTTCTTGCTTCTTTATACATACTACTGAAGAATTTTGTAACTGATTTTTTTTATTAATAAAATGTATGCATATAGCGTATGAAATTTTGTGGCAGGAAGGTCCCTGGTGGCGCAAGTTGTTTGATGAAGCTCGATTAAAATAATCTAACGTTTTAAAGAGATGTGGAAAATATATTAGCAATAAAAAAACCAAAAGGATTTGGAGGAAAGCAACGTGGATTATATACGATATTATTAACACATGTATGTAAGCTAAAATAATAAACAAACTGACGATGTGGTTTTTAGAACCAACTGACTGCTAACAAACAACTCCCAGGCAAAAAAATTTGAACGTTTCCTTAAAAAGCAGTTTTATGAAATTATTTGCGTATAATATTCCATCAAATACATCACTATATACTTTATAGATATTGATGAGAATATAGATAGTTGAATTTTGAGCCAATCGTCATCTCTTAAATTTAGAACATGGCTAATAGGACCTTCTACCATACTGACAATACAGCGACTTGCAATTTTCGATTTGGTACGAGCTAACTTGGTTTTACTTCATGGGTCAAACGAACTAATTTGGAAATGTCAGTTGATTTTTCTAGGTTACGTCGAGCGTTTTAAGCATAAAAATCAACAAAAAGTGTGTTTGGGACAAACATTGATCATTAGCATTGATACTCACATAAAAAATTGTATTACGCTCTCCTCGCTATAAATTTTGAATCATATTCTTCCTAAATATAATTCGTGGTACGCTTAGTAATCTATATACAGTGTGTCTGCTTAAGTTCGCACCATATGGAAAACTTTTTTATTATTAATTTTACGAAAAAAAGTTATTCTTTATAAAAAGTTCTGCATGGTCCAAAACTTAAAATGCAATCATCACATATCAATTTTTTTAAGCCGTGTACGAGGAATGACAAAAAATATGAATTCTGCTCAAGAATAAAGTACCTTTATTTGTGACAATATCGAAAATTGTTATTAAGAATAGTTGATTAGAATCAAAAACTACGTTAAAATATCCAATTACACCTATCTCCGATGAAAATCAGGTTTTGTTATTTTTCACATTTTTTTAAGTTGTTTCATATGGAAAACTTTATTTTTGACGGTATCGGAAACTTTTTTCAGTTATCTCTTTATTCGTTAAAACTTTGATATCCATTTTTTTCGTAAAATTAATAATAAAAAAGTTTTCCATATGAAACAACTTAAAAAAAAATGTGAAAAATAACAAAACCTGATTTTCATCGTAGATAGGTGTAATTGGATATTTGAACGTAGTTTTTGATTCTAATCAACTATTCTTAATAACAATTTTCGATATTGTCACAAATAAAGGTACTTTATTCTTGAGCAGAATTCATATTTTTTGACATTCCTCGTATACGGCTTAAAAAAATGGATATCTGATGACTGCATTTTAAGTTTTGGACCATGCAGAACGTTTTATAAAGAATAACTTTTTTTCGTAAAATTAATAATAAAAAAGTTTTCCATATGGTGCGAACTTACGCAGACACACTGTATTTAAAAAAATACCAGTTCATTAAAATACCGACACAAGAAAATGCAATTTGTCCTACGGTCTCGTTATATTTTTAGCTTTGGGATTATAAGCTTACAACTCATAATATTCTTCAAAAAATCATCGATAATAAGCGTAATACTTAATATATTACCCCCGACTATTCAGTCTTGCATGCACCAACTGTTGAGGATTTGAATGTACTCAGCTTTCTTAAATAAAAACATAGCTATCGAAAAGATTAGTGGGAAAATTCAGTTACTTCATATTTGACTGAAAATTGTTTTGTTAAATTCTATCATTTTTGTATCTTCATAGTTTAAAATTAAAGAAAATATTGTCAAGTCAGTTTCAGTACCAGAACGATCACTATTACAAATTGTTAGGATATGACTGAAATTTGAAAAAAATTAAATTGTAAATTGAAGTGGTTTTAGCTTCTAAATGACGTTTCCAACATAGTTCATAGATCTGAAAGCCTAAAAACTGATTGTAGTAAATAATTTACAAAATGACAGTTACTCCAGGTAACCAGTCCACAATAATAATATTTAATAAAAAAGGCGTCCATAGCTGTAAGGTAAGTAGTACCACAATGCAGAATTATCTCCACTTGAAAAAATCTGTCTCACGGAGTAGAATAATTGGGGTCCTGTGAAAACCGGTTACAGAATTTTGAAAGGAACGTATTATAATGTTATTTTCGCTACATTATACAGAGTACTTTAGAAGCTTATTTTAGGAGCAAATGCGACGGTATGAAATTTCATCTTCTTTCAGCGTTTCCAAAGTAAACTTTCTTTTAATATCAGTACCATTTCGAGCAGGACACGAGAACAGGTTAAGGGCACATATCAAATTTCGCGTGATAAGGTAGCATTAGCGTGATGATAAACTCCTGACAATTGCAGTGATATACGGGATTGCAAGCGGTGCCATCGTGTACCAAGTGGTTTATGAAATTTTCATCGAACCAGACCCGGCCAGGAACTGGGGTATTTAAAATGTGGACAAAATAATCCCTCACGGCGTGGCGAAGGCTGCGCGAAACATTTCAATACAAATCCCTCGGGTTAAATAGTGACCATTCCGTGAATTGTTGACATCTGGCAAAGACAAATGTTGCTATTTGTTGGCATCAGTACAAGAAATCGCGCCTGCGTCTCGACGCAAATCGATACATACAAAATACACAAAAGACGAAAACGAATCAGTGATTCGCCCGGAATTATTTTTGTAAAATACGAATTGCCATGAACACTTAGGGCAAATAAACGAGTTTGCTTTCACTACGGATCGATAACAAGCTAGTAAATTCTGGGGGTTGAAAAATAGAAGCGGCGACATTCAAGTGGTGTCATCTGACCTGCACCGCTTACGCTTCAAGCAGAACTACATGTACACACCCGCCACCTACCGGCTAAATTATTAACACTAAACTGAACTTTGTTAACTATTGGAAGGCCTACGAACTTATTGTTAATTAATACAATACAATACAGTAAACTGCTTTCAGATTATGCTATCTAGATACTACTAAGCAAAGTACAAACAAGTATAGACAGTTACATACAAAGCCACATATTTATGCATTATTGCGTTTAGACTTTTAAAAATGATTATTTTAGTTAGAAAGAAATTTTTAACTATCCAGTTTACAAATATCACTCCAAAAGTGAAATAAGTTATTTATTATAGTTGTATTATACTTGTACCTACACTTGAGAATTCCAGGATTGACCAGATGTATCAACTGGACCCGTACCGTAACCAAGCCAGACTTGTTCTTGTTTATCGTAACTGGAACAAAAAGCCTAAATGATTGAAAACCATTAACCAAAACTGAGTGAATGAAGAAGTGCCACAATTGCATCCATGTAGTAAACCACTAAACCCCAACTCTTAATAGCAAATAGAGAAGGAAATAAGTACATAAGAAAGTTAAAATAGATAATGGTATATATATTACACTAAAATTTTCTGTAAGGACGATAGGATCAATAGCAAATATATTATTGTGTTGTTCTATATAGTAATGTAGCATTGACGATATTAGGAACTACAAAAAATTAACGTGTCTTGTTTGTTAAAATCCTACTTTTAGTATGACTAACAAATCAAAAATAAACTTCATATATAAATAACAGTACTATACTACGTTTAATCAAATATTTAGTAAAAGCCCCTCCCACAAATGAGCGTGATAAATTTGAATAGCATATTGCTATTGGTAAATCGGTTGTACACAGCTAAATTGAGTTAAAATTAAACAATTTTTAATTTGTAATGTGTAAAACAGGTTTCTACAAACTAGGCTTTTCCCAGGAATTTAAATTTTGCACCGGTTCGTTAAACTAAGTATAGTTCTTTTATATTTGCGTGTGTATTACTGAGAGAATTTGATTTCATATTTCATCCTAAACTAGTCTTGTAACTTTATTGATATCATATTATGGACAGTTTTGGAAAATATTACTAAAAATCACCGTTTTCATATACAGAAACTGGTAATATGGACTGGACGCATAGGTGGTACTGATACTACGTGTCAGAGCCAGATTTACGATACTGTGCGATTTATTGTAATCGGTATTGTATGTACGTATTGGAGCTGCTCCCACTCTCAGCATTTGCTCATTTTTATGTACCGGGTGGCCATAAATATCTGATATCACATTACCTTTGAAATCAACACCGCTTTATTAAAGTGATGAATCCAACTAAACTAAATGTCATTAATGTCATCACAACTAAAATTCATATCTGTCAAAAGTTATTACAGATTGCAATAAGTAATGAAGTTAGAACAGGAGATTTTTATAATCGAGTCGTAGGCTAAACTGCAGAATCCGGGGCACATTATCCTCCTCTTATTGCATTTTATTACATTACATAGGTACTAATAATTATGGTAATTGAAATATAATGCTAACCAACATTTATAAGTAGCTAATTCCATGGCTACCGGGATCTCAGATATTTATGGCCACCCGGTATTATTAATTTTCAAAATGGGCACGTATCAGCTAAAAATCTATATCATAACTAATATAACTTCGAATAACTGAAATATGTATTAAAGTAATTAAAATGGAAAAGCGTCTAAGCATATATACTTAATTAACTGTTACCACTTTACATGGATATTGTACAATTGCATAATTAATGATATGCAAAAATTGTTTAGCATAAAATAAGTATTCCTCAAACTATTAATTACGTACTGTCGCCAATCAATTGCTACTGTTAGTGTAAGCATCATATACACATTTTATGAAATTTACACGCTTGTTTAAATTTAAACTGCAATAGTAAAGAAGCAATCAATTGCATGCAATATTAAAAATGGTGAGGCGAATCTGTGATTACATACTTAACAGTACATTTTATCGATCGTATCCAGCACTCTCACTATCTATCTACATAAAAAATTACAAGCTATCGTGAATGTTCAAGAAAAGAAGCAAATGTCTGTACTAATTAATACGTAGGGTTATACGAAAGTCACTAAGATATTACATGGATGAGTAGAAAATTAAATATATAAGTGAAACTATATCAATATTGCATTTATTTTTCTAAATTAGATCTAAAGCTGAACTATGCCGGGTTCTTAATATGAATTCTAAATTCAAGATAAAAACTATGGAAATCATTATTACATCAATGGTTTTATAGCATTTATCCCGCCGGGCGAAGTTAATTAAATATCTAAAAACTGCCGCTTTTATAAAAACTAACGTGTATTCAGACGTACTTAATAATTGTACCTCATGTTTTGAAACATACCGCTTTATATAGACACCAAATTTTTGCACGATTTATTGTACAATTAGACTGCAGATAAATTGAACAAATTCGGGTACCGACACGATAGTCCAATTGAATTCTTAAAAGTAATTAATTCAATCTAGAGACGTCTGTAAAACTAGAAACGAAATAACAGAGTTTTACATGGTTGTAATTGAAGCTGCCATCCTTAAGGTTTAAAATTAAGTTCTACCATGCCTTTTACAAAGACTATTTTTTTCTTCCTAACTACAGTTAATGACCGTGAACACGTTTATTCAATGGTCCGTCGTGACCCTTTAATGGCGTCGCACAATAAGTTCTTAATACCAAGAATTTTAATCATTGTGTTCTTTAGTACTAGGTACCCTTGAACTTAATTGAATAGCGTTAACCGCCAGCAGAAAACGAGGTTCTGTAAACCGGTATATTATAGTATGAGTTGTATTTAAATTACAAAAAATTATTGTGTATATAATACTTCAAACAGTATGGTTTTATAAGCTTTATGTCTTCTGTGACAGAATGTTAAATTATGTCACATAATTTTTTATATGTATAGTCGAATTCTCATTCCTCAAATTTTGTTATCATACAGTATATTTTCCTTGAAAATGCAATTCTCGAAACATCAACTTGTTATAATTTTGTAACAATCAAAAAGCATTCTGTACTGTGTCAATTATGAACGTGTATATCTTTATTTTTCAAAAAATGAGTAGTATGAAGATATACGTCAGGAAATTAACATGGGAAAAGTCTGTTACGAGTAGCTGAACAATATTCAGTGAAACTAACAAGCAAGAGTTTTCTTTACAATTGGTAACACTGGCCAACATTTTTGCACTTTTTATGGTAGTTCTAACACTAGTTTGAACTAAATTTCGGTTGAAAAATGAAATTTGTTTTTTCATATCAAGTCAAGTTTTTATTCTACAGCTTTTTGCATTTGTTATGTAGTGGTTTATCTTGGACTTGGAGAGTAGGACAAGTCTTAGGCTCCACATTAAATATGTAAGGACTGTGTTGACAATTTACGACAGTGGACATAGAGAAAGCTGGTAAAAGTAGCATTTGCCATTACGTCGAGAGCCGAAAATCACGTAAATAACTATTTTTGCCTGTCAAGACTTTGAGTTACAATAGGAAAAACGCACGTGCCCAAGCCTGGCTGCCACATTAATCTTGTACAGCATTTAAATGCCTGTGTCAGTTTTTAAAGACCTTCCTTCATTTGAGAACGAGTAGGATATGTCAAGTGCAATTTCCAAATCTTTTGATGTGATTTTTGAAGAAAAAAGCTTCAGTGTTTCAGTCAGGCCGAATTGATTTAGTTTAGTTATTGTCATGATGTCTTAGGTTTGTTAAGTGCAATGGGTGTGACATTATATGAAAAAAACTGAGTGGCAATTGCTTTTAGGTAGTTCTAAGAGGAGCCTAAAGTGTGTCTCAATCCATAATAAAAAATCATATGGTTTAGTTCCCATTGGCCATTTTGTACATACTAAAGAAGAATATTGGCACATAAAAAACGTTCTAGAGTTATTCAAACATGATGACCATAATACATTTTAAAATGCTGAACCCTTTACTTGGCCAACAAAGACGAAACACGAAATATCAATGTTTCATGTGCCTATAGAACAATAAATCCAAGGACACGCAATAGACACAGAAGAACTGGTCGGTGAGAACATGTTTAAATCTATTTTCCTCTCCACATCAAACTGAGTCTAATGAAGAAGTTAAAGCTTTGAGCATAGAAGATACATTTTAAGCACATAGAACAACATTTCCTAGCCTCAGTTATGAAGGAAGATATACTACTGATGTATTTGACGGGGCGAACATCAGAAATCTGCTGAGAGATTAACATTTCACAACTCTATGTATGATATTGAGAAAAGAGCACGAATTCTTTCGTGAGAAATCTTGTTCTTGTTCCAACATTTCTTAAGGCATCATTTAAGCTGCACCGCGAGCATAAAAGATTTTCTCAACAGTCATCGTAATCAATTTCGTGAGTCTGGGTGACTTTAACAATGAGTAATGTGAAAGATTCCATCAACATATAAAATTTATGCAAGACTGATACATTAGGAGATCATCTTTGATTATTGGAGATCTAGCAATAAAATCAGCTAAGTTCTGCTAGTTAATTTTTAATTTAATTAGTTAATTCTTGAAAACGGAAGTAGATTTGTCTTCTAATATTTTTCATTTTATAGTGTGGCGAAATACGAACAAAAAAACTTGATTATTGAAATATCAAGAAGTTTCAGACATCTCAACAAAGAAGATGTCTTGAAATGGAGTCCTTCAACAACGATGTTTAATCTATGAAAGAAAAATGTGTCATTTACTGAAGCTAAAATTCATTCAATTTTAGCACCGATTTATATTTTTCTATTTCAATACTTTGAACTGACATGTCATAGTTATCCAATATTTTTCTTAATCTCAAAATTGATTCATGGTGTTGCTTGTTGGAATGATATTCTAATAAGAAGATTGACGTGATAGTGGGGATTGTTTGTTAGTAATGGACAATGTCTAGGCATGCGGAGTACCATGTACAGTGGTGTTCAAATAAATCTGGGACAATGTTTTTTTAATATGTAGGTTGAGTTACGAATTGAAGAATATCTCCATGGATTCAAGATTCAATTGCGAATCTATTTGATGATCCGTAGTACTTATTCCATATTTTACGCATCTATTCTATTTCAAGGTCTATGGCACTCAGTTCATATTTCGCGCGCTTGTGCCGCGCCTACTTTTGGCTTGCAGCCCAGAGAGTAAAAGATCGCATTTGTTTCCTTAGCGTTCTTTTCCGGCTTGCCTTCGTTAGCAGCATGAAGCCGGGTTAAGCGTCAGTAAAAATGTTCATCAGTCAGGTATGGGCTTGCAGTTTGATTTTGTGTAGTGGTTGTCCGCGCCTTGCGGATGATCTTTCCTGAACATAATTTAGGGACATTTCGTTCCCACACCATTCTCAGCGAATTCTACGCTTGCCGGTGTACTTCATTCGCACATGGCCCTGTATATCACGGGGTGAGTAAGAAAGCCTCCTTCGCGCTGTATTTAATTTCACCTTTGTTCTATCGTGGATTATTTTCCCCTTATATCGGTCAGTGAGGAGCCGTAGGGCAGTTTATAAAAGTGTTAACTTCTACAGCATTTGGATGCGGAAGACGCTTAGGGCGTGATCTTGACCCGTGCTTATCACCGGTCATGGCCCACTTCGCCCCTGTGGCGTGCTATTTTTAGGGCGCAAGAGCGACCTGATTCTACAACGTACCTACAGGTTAAAGCCTCCCCTTGTTTAAGCATTTACTGGCGCCCAGTGCTCTGTCGCTTCGAGCTCCGTTCAGGCATTTTGACATTGGGAGTATACAGTTCGCTCCGCGATCTTGGTACCTAGAAGCACACTAAGCGTTTCGCATTGCAAACCGTTGCCGTATTTTAATGTGTGGATAATCTTATATCGCTGTTCTGTGAACTTGTAAGTATTTCTTAAGATATATGTATTAGACTATACGTTTTGAGAAGTGCCTCGTAATTTGTCGACCTGTAACATTATTTATGAATTCATGGCAATTATATACTGTGATATTTGCATTCTGGCGTTATTTATTTATTACTGCTACCTGTACCTGAGTTGAGCTTCTCTTTTAGATTATCTTGTGCTACTTGAGTTTACCAATACTCTTTGAATGCCTGGATACACTTGTCGTTACTTGGTAAAAATTCGTTGGGGCTCTTTTATTCGAGTATTTTAAAGAACTGTACACACCGTCTCCAATCGAACTAGTTTCAGCCGGAAATTGTATCCAAGTAGTCACAAGTTTGTGTATTTTCTTGAGAGAATAGCCAACGGAAGAGTTGTTATGATAACAAAGTATTATATCCATGGTAACAATACAGCTTTACCTACCTGCAATTAATAAATGTTGCCAGTTCAGTTAACGTAACAAGGAGTTAATCCGCCATTTTTGCAACGCTCTGTATAGTGTTCGCATACCATCTTCCGTTTAGAATTATAATGGCCATCTAACATAAATGTGCCATCTAACAAAAATGCAAACTCTAGGTGCTCTGCTCTTTAACACTTGAAAGAGGCGTTAAAATGTTATCCTTTTGTAACTTTAAATAAATTCAAACAATTATTTGAATGCCATGAGTTGATCAATAAATAAACGCCGCCCGACCCAAATAACGTCAATGTCACAATAACGGGCAAGGTAATTCTCCAATGAGATTTTACTTTTTTATCCACGTTACTGAAACAGTGGTTAGAGCTATGTAGAGAGATAAATACCAAATAGTTTATCTTTGAGTAGCCCATAAAACTAAAGAAATTAGACAATGCAACTTGAAATTCAAGTTTCACAATCATTGGTAGTTATAATTCATTCTGCTTCAAAATTATAAAAAATACATCTTATACTAACATAGAGTAATATTCAAAATATTGTTTATGAATAGTAATATTATTGAAAATATTATCAGCGAGTCAACATGTTTTTTGTTTATCATTACAGTTAAACAATTGTACCTACTTTTTAAACAAATCCTTACTTTGGAAAATCTATTGAGAGCATTTTAGGTATGTATCCGCAATCAATCACATAGCACCTACTAGAATGATGCTAACGAAAAGTTAAAAAAATAGTCGAGTTTGCTAATTTTAGTGTTCTATCTATTCCTGGCTAGTAAAAAATGCATAATTGACTGACAAACATATTCAAGGTCAGTATATATAAAAAAAACTTGTGTGTCGATATATGGTTAATACCGCCTACTTTTCTGCAACTCTCAAGTTGGAAGGAAATACCTAAAACCCACGAACGCTAAGATCTGAGGTTACTGTACCACGAGTTAATTTATAGTAGACAGAAGGTTGTTAATACTTTCTATATTTATATCTATTTCATGATTCTAACACGCACAAGAAATGCGATTTATGTTGTTATTTTGTTTGAAGATAATGGAAAAGTGTGGGAACATTTTCAATTGCTTTTTCTACTACTCTTTTGTGGACAATTTAAGAACAAATTACTGTACTGTACTTAGTATGTAATTTAATTTAGTTGCAAAAGCTAATAAAATGTCCACTGTAGGCGATTTATTTAAATGTAACGCGCAGTAAATAATATATTTTGCTTTAATGGCAGAAAGCATGGACATTGTTTTTAATGGAATTTCTGAAGAGCTTGAAAATACTTTGAACATTAGGGTGAAATTTTATGGATCATTACTATACTCAATTATAATTTCAATGTCTGTAAATCTACAATTACTTATACTTTTTTGAGGCCAGGTAGAGGATTACTACTCGTCCAAAATCTTTAATGCTATAAGTTCTTATCACATACAATAAATTGCAGAAATGTTTAAACTAATCAGATTGCATGACCGATATTTTAATATCCCTAATACAAATTATACCCCTCCTTCGTCCTGAACATGGATGAAGAAGCGGAAAAGCTCGTTAATTATGCAGCTTGATGTTCCGTGTCTAATTCTGAAAAGCGACATTAACTTTATGTCACTATTTTATGCAATTCAAAAGATATTTCGGACGAGTTCTTAATTCGGGTCAATGGGGCTTAGTATTAAATTAATTAAATGCACTAACAAGAAATGCCGTAACAATATAGGCTTTAGAATCAAAATAAAACGCTGACAATTTTCAACAATGTTTTTCTAATTTTGTACTTAATGCGTCATAAATTTTAAGTAACAATACCAACTCCCCAAATTTTGAAAAGTTCGATAGTCATAAGTACTATTTCTTCTGAGAGTATTAATCGCTGGAATTTTTCTAACAGTGAGCATTTCATGACGTCAGAACCAGATTCAAACAAGCAACCCTAGGATTAAGGGGCATGCAAGTTTACCTTGTATGCGTTTTGTTATTTTCTATATAATTAGCAGCAGAAAAATTGCAGCAGTTACATGATAAGAGTATAGGGCGCATCTCGCAGAACAACATAGAAAAGGTCTTGGCAATTGTATTGGACTTTAAGCTGAGTTTAAATTTAAGAAACAGAGAAACTGTTAGTATACTGGAATAATTGCACCCCTAGAAGTATTTTAGGCAAAGTTTGAGATCACATTATTTATAGTTTATCGGAAGAGCACTATTTTGTATAAAGGAGGGTACAAAAAACTCATGTGAAAATGTGCAAAGAGATTTGCATGTATGTTCCCATTTGCTCTTGCTCCAGTTATATGTTGCATGCGAATGTGGTTTAAGTGAAATGTTTTAATTGCCTTAACGGCGCATATATATTAACATTATTAACCATGACCGTGCATGTTGAGTAATGCCATAATTTCCTTGTCGCCTTCTGCTATGGACTATGCAGATACATTTTCTTACATTCCACTATATTTAAAATTTTGCATTCTCTACCTCGACATGGCAAAGAAAAGATATGCCTGGTATACTGGTAAAATAAAAATAAAAAAAATTACGTGAGTTGCAAATTTCGGAAGAATAGTTTTAAAGTATCTATATTTTTTTATTTTGAACAGTGATAACCGACGTTGCGAAAATAAAAATATTCCTAATTTTGGGTAATAACCAATTATAGCGTGCTATATACACACAGCTTTCAGTTAAATGGAATAAAATTAGTTAACTTATGTGTAAAATGAACTTACTGGGTTCTTATATTTCGTAACGCATTATATTTTACAACAGATGCTGATGGTAATTAAAAATCGGGCCTACATTACTGAAACCCCAAGAATTCTAATAAAGTGTAACAATGTATACTATGTTTTAAAAAATCTATAATTTCATTGCTCGCTCCGAAATTGCAAATTTTGTGATAACGGGCTTCAAATTATATTATTATAATAACTTTACAGTTTCTATAAAATATGCTTTTATAAGCAAATCCAGTACCCAAGCACCGATGCATTATTCATTTAAAGCTGCAAAGTATCACTTCCAGGTGTTTAAAATAAATACGGAACTTTCGTATTGGAAAATTACTACCGAACTCTTAAAACGGGTTTCTCATCAATCACGTGCTTGCAAGATCACTCTCGAAACTTTTAAATTAAAACTTTTGTTAAAACCCATGTAATCTTTCCAAAATGCCTACACAGCATTGCTTACTCTCAGGCTAAATCCTCCAGAGACAGTTAGCGGATATTTTTTTGGCTGGTAAAAGCAATTTTCACGGTTTTCCTTTAAAAGCTGTGAGACCGCCAAAGCGAATACGAAATATTAACAATAATTCAAGTATTATTCCTACTTCGGTAACTGTACCTATATTCCTATTTAATACGAAACAATAAACCTTTGTTTCGTTAGAGCACGGTACAGTTTGATAAGCCATAGAGTATAACAATGCAAGAGATAGCTGCCAGAGCTTCGAAGCTACAGATAATATGAGGAATGATTCCTGAAGTGACTGAAATGAGCAACTTATATTTGTGAATTCACCTGGCAGAGAATTTATTGTGAAATGTTCTTCGACTGTTTTCTCTAGAATCTACTGCAATGCGATTTTTCTTCAGTTGTTTAGAAATACCTATAACATAAATGTCAAAATATTTAAATTAATTGTAATTACGTTATTTTTATGGCTTGTAATATTAATTAAACGTACAGTCGTGTGCAAATAAATCTGGGGCAGTGTTTTTTTCACATGCAGATTCAGTTAAGAATTTGAAGAATATTTCCATGAATTTCCTCTTATCAGAGAGAGTTACGGGTTTCAGTACCTGTTAAAGTTTAATGTAACTCTTTCTGATAGCAGGAAATCCATGGAGATATTCTTCAATTCTTAACTGAATCTGCATGTGAAAAAAACACTGTCCCAGATTTATCTGCACACGACTGTACATTTTGAAAAAAAAAATCCTACATTAAAAATATACAAATACTTTTTAAGCGTCAGCACATCGGTTATTTTTGTAATCCATATATGTACACAAAGAATCATTGAAAATGAAGAGGGCTATGCAACAACCATTAGAGTAGTTAAATTACGTTTTCTGAATGGTCTATACATGATCAGAAATATTATTTACATCGGCAGTTCTATAAATTTTTGAAAATTATAGTAGCCTTCTAAAAACATTGTTTCAAATGTGTAACATGTTTTGCATAACCCTGTTCATTTTCAATGATCGTGTGTGTACGTGCTCTACGTCTGTGCATCTCTGCGTCTGTCACCGATCGGGAGCAGTTCGTCCGCCATCGGTCCTATTGTCAGTGTCATTTATAAATAACGCACCGATAATCAAATATGTCAGGCAGTGCAATTTAGTGTAGCGTATAATCGTATAAAGCGTCTTCCGACAAATCATATCACGGGGAGAACGGGTTCGAATCCCACAAACGGAATTGTTTTTCTTTTTCCAAATTGATGTTGTTGGCAATATTGAGGGTTTCCTTTGACTGTTTTAGTATTATTAGGAACATTAAGGTATTAAGTAACAAACGACTTCCGGGATTGGACCGTGTCATGATTGAGATCGAAAAACTCAACGTTTCGCCTACTTTCGTAAGGGGCTTCATCAGGAGAAAAAAAGCAAAAGAGCACGGTAACTCAACATGTGAACCACGTCAGAGGCGAAACTCGACTAACTAACGGAAGGTAAAAAAGGTAAAGGTTCAGGGTTATTTCAATTCCCCCAACTGGGGCGGGCTGCTATAGGGACCTTCCGTCCCTCTTCAGCCAAGAACGGGAAACTCGGGATGGGTGAGAGAAAGGAGGGGTGGCGACTGGAAGAAAGGTCAGGAAAGGTGGAGAAATACTGCCCCGGCATTCGCCTCAGAGAAGGTACTCTGTTCCTGTAACGGAAGGAGAAATGCGAGAATTTATAGGCAAGCGCCATCGCGGATCAGCAAATGCCGTTGCGGTTCAGTGGCGGTGGGCGGGGCTTAGAAATGAGCACTTTCCACATAGAAGGAAGGGGAAAGCCTTCGTCCCGATTGAGATTGTTAGGGTGTTTGTAAATCTCAATGGCTTCGCGAATCTTTTTGCTAAAGACGAATGGGTATTTGCAGATGATGGAAGTTTCATAAAAAAGGATCTTATGACCAGTAGTGACCAGAAGTGACTTCCCGTTCGATTTTGGAAGTTGGGTCGCGAGAAAGTAGAGCATATGAAGAATCTTGGAGTAAAGACTTAACCTTAGTGGTGTACTCTGTTCGATCCATAACTACCGTAGCATTACCTTTATCAGCGGACAAAATTGAGATGTCGGAATTGGAACGTAAAGTTTTGAGAGCATTCCTTTCGTCTTTTGTAATGTTACTTTTAGGTGGTATAGATGATCGTAAAGACCTAACAGTTTCTTCTTAAATCAACTCAATAGTCAACATCCAGACATTAACTTTACCATGGAGATAAAAAGTAACGGTTCTCTTCCTTTCTTAGATGTACAGGTCTCTCACCAACCCAGTGGCAAACTTGGTCATTCTGTATATCGCAAACTCACTCACACTGATCGCTATCTACATGCCGATTCCCACCATCATCCTACACAAAAACTGTCTGTTATAAATTCGCTTGTACGCCGGGCTATTTCCATATCCCAACCCGATATCCACGCTGAATTAAACCACATTCGGAAAGCTCTTAGGAATAACGGTTACAGTGCTAAGGATATACAGTCTGCCATCAATCGCCATTTTCATTAACGGCCACCCAAACCTACAAAACCCGATCCTCCTGCAGCAATAGTCTTTCTTCCATATATCCACCAAGGCACCGACCGCATAGGAAAGTTTCTTCGAAAACAAAACACTAAAACAGTATTCAAACCCCCTGCCTATACATTCTCGTCTTTCTCCTTCCGTTAGTTAGTCGAGTTTCGCCTCTGACGTGGTTAACACGTTGAGTTACCGTGCTCTTCTATCCCTTCCCTTGCAAAGAGTTTCGCCTCTGCCGTGGTTAACACGTTGAGTTACCGTGCTCTTTTGCTTTTTTCCTCCTGATGAAGACCCTTACAAAAGTGGGCGAAACGTTGAGTTCTTCGATCTCAATCATGACATGGTCCAATCCCGGAAGTAGTTTTTTACTTAATGACAATGGCCGCGAAAGCCTCAGAAATCAACATTAAGGTATTCTTACCTATTTTGTACATAATTATGAACATTCTTCAACAGTAATTTGATCTAGCAAAGTTTGTTTTCGTTCCGAAGCGCTTTCTTTACTAAAGACGTTAAACATGATTCTTCTTTTATTTATAGTTCAATTTTAAAAAGTCCAAAAATATTCTAACTGGAATAAGACCACCTATGTGGCGGGCCAATTTAAGATATAAATATGGGGATATGTAGTATAGTATAACCGACTGCTGCTACTACATTTGTTGTAGTATTGTCCGTTCTACACTATATTACCTTCTTCTTCTCAGAATTTCTCTATATACAGTACCGTTGATTTGAAATGGGCCACACACAATTACGATATTTTATATTTTCACAATTTTTATGAACAAATTATATTTTTTATGTATTTTTATTTGCAACAGAGATTGTGCTCAAATTGTTTTGTTAATACTTATTAATCCGATTATTATATCTCTGGACCCTATTTTATCGCTTTTTGCCTTCGCTAATCCTATACACATTTATACTCTCATTACTTTGCATCTATGTGATTACTTTCAACGATTTTTTAAGGTACTTATTAACAACACCTGTAGCTTTTTTTAGACTCTGTTTAGTGCTACTTAGAATTTCCGTTTATTACAGCTTAATGCTACACTCCCCTTGCAGATTTCAAGACTGACCTTGAAACGGGCATCTGGCCTCCTCACCTGCATTGTTCATTGTAATAATTGCATGTACAGCCAGTTTGAGGAGTTGTACAATGTAATATTTGAATATAGATGCGTATGCAGTTCTTCTAGAAAGATGCCGTAAGTGAGGTGTTCTACCGCTAAAACGCACTTGGATTGCCGCTGGCAGTGAAATACGAAGGTATTGGTGGTGCAGCCTTAGGGGAACGCAGCAAGTGTGTGATAGAGCACATAACGTGATTTTCCTGCTGCAGGAGTTTTGGTTTCCGCGTCGTGTTCCAAGCAATTCCGAAAACCCTAAAGAATGGTCAGTTTAAATACAAGTTGAAAGCGTTGCCAATAAGGTGCCGCACAGCATACTGAAAAGCACACGATTTCCAAAGCGGGGTACACCCCGCCGCTCACCATAGATATGTCCAAATATAGAGTCAAAGAACGAATTTTCCGGACCTACACGCAAAATAAAGGTTAGGTGGTATTCGACCTTTTGGAATCTACAAGATTTCATCACACTAAGGGCCGGTTGCAGAAAGCAATGTTAAGTCTGGTGTTAGCTAACGTCGCGTCAAAGTGAACAAAATCGCATCAAATTTTGTTTACTAATGTATTATTTCCCATAAATATTTCAGATTTGATTCGTTTTTGTTCACTTTGACGTCGCGTTAGCTAACACCAGACTTAACATTGCTTTCTGCAACCGGCCCTGAGTCTCAAACTCGGAAAACGATATTGGGTGCGCCTTGCAGTCACCAATGTTTAAACGCGTGACGGCGAGTCTGAGCGTGTGTATCATATTGCAGTGCAAGACGCGGCGAAATGTCGCGCACACGTCGTCGGACTTTTATGCGTAGAATATTTGCGTATTAAAGACAGTTATTCTGGCGTCGTTTTAGTGTTATTGAAATGTAAATGTATGCTACATACAGTTATATTGAAGTTTTAAGGATATTGATTTGTAAATGCGTGTGGCAACTAACTATTTCGCATTAATCCATTCGTATTTTAAACCGATGTCTATAGGAATGGTAATTAATTGTAAGAGTTTATTCTTATTTCCTTATTGTTTGATGTGTATTTAAAGGGTCAATATATCTACCTTTCTTGTGTGAAAACATCGGCTTTTATTACGAGTGTTGAAACGACCAAGTGATATTTAAATACTCGTGTATTGTTAATTAGGGTTAAAAGTTCTAACTTGTATAGCCGAATGTGTCCGGTTACGGTCCTGCTGTACGTGCATTGCTTAAACTTTGTGTGTTTCGCAATCCATCGGGCATTCTTCAAGCACGGCGGGTAAGCTACTCTTAGTGCATTGTGCGAAATCGTCATACGGCGCAATACTGTAAATGGAAGCAGCGAAGAAAGCCTTGCAGTGTTAACATGTGCTATACCGTGAATTTATTTTAATGCGCAAAGTGGTATTCTCGTTTCCATGAGGACTTGATTTCTAATGATTCGCCACGCCATGTGTAAATGCGTTTATTTTAAAAGGCAATATATGAACCATAATTTTATTGAAAAAGAAGCATCACAAATATCAAGAGGGAATGTAACATGTTATAACATAACCCACATACTTGCTGTAAGCTGAAGTCGCTATACCATTTAATCAACAGAAATCCTTCTCCCGTGGAATATATTATGCTTTTACATACGTTTCCACATTGCATTTTAAAATAAACGCATTTACACATTGCGCGTTATAATAAACGCTCTGTATAAGTGGGTGTGCAGCAAGCAGCGTTTACACTTCAAGTAAATGCCAGTCATGTGTTTTTCAGACGTTCCGCGGGTTTTTCGACGTCAGCCGGCCGGGTGGCGCCACAGCCAAAGCAAGGAGTAAGGAACTTCCCTGTGCCTTCATGTGGCATTCACATACGAGTCAGTTCAGCGATGACGTAATCCAAGGTGAGTCCAGAATTCGACGCAACAGCTTGTATACTTCGAGGAATCACAAGTAACCTAATATCTACAGGAAATGTTTACAGTTACGCGATAAGTGTTCGCATTTCACTGTGATCTTTCGCGAGCGCGAAGGAACGTGCTTCATTAACGAATGATGCAAATGCGTATTGAAAATACGGGTTTTCATGTATGAAATCCCACAGTGGCTTTTTATGCACTTTTAACGTTTGCGCTTTTTGGTCTTCTCTTTTAACATTGTTCTATGTATGAAATGTAAATGCAAGTAACCTAAAGCTATCTCGCACGTAGGTTGTATTTTACCTTTATCTTTAGGAATCACCAATCTTTCTAGGATTTAATACTATATTCTTTATGATTTTATATGTTTTAATGTTAATATATTTGTGTAAGCAAAGTGGCTTTTCTTGTGGATTTGTTTAAAGTCAGTTTCAGCTCGAGAACACTACAGGTGCAGCCCAGCTTCCTGTTTTAGCAGATATTGACACTTCAAAGCCACGAACTGAGTTACTGTAAGAGTTTCATGCGTACTGAGCTAGCTAAGTAAACAAACAGTTATTTAAATTTAACGTCCCGGCGGAGGGGCGGAACAAACGTATCGTTACAGCTTTCTGTTTTTGGCAGATAGTGGCTGGGTAATTTTAAAAGTTTGATGTGTGCTGAGCTAGCTAGGTAAACAACCAGAGCATAAAGTAAAGACGTGTTGCAAATTTAACTACGGCCGGGTCGGCGAAACAACCTGAATGTTGTGGTACCCTAAACCTGTAAAGTTCTCCGACGGTTGAGTCGTTAATAGGATCGTATCTAAGTCAGTAAATGTTAAAGTACAAATAGTTTCCCTCTTTTACTATATTATTATGTGTATCATATTTTGACATCAACAAAATGTAACGCAGTATTCTAACAGTTGCAACAATATATCTACATTGCTCAATTTTTTATCTGCATCACCTTTGTACGTATTTAACCTTTTCACTTTATTTACATTCGGTACATCTTTTGTTTAAGAACTAAAGCTAATTAAGTTGTTGCCACTTTCCTTCCGGCTTGTTATCGATTATTCTATTTTATCATTTCTGGAGTTGGAACATGGAACACGAAACAAAAAAAACAGAAGAAAAAGCTTTTGAAATGCGGTGTTATTGAAGTACGTTGAAGATCTCCTAGACACAAAGAAAAACAAACCCAGAAGTCTATAACATATACAGGATAGAAGAATAATATGGACGTAAACAATATATCCTGAGAAGAGACGAGTTATTAAAAACAATTATGGAAGGAAAAGTACATGCTAAATATCCAAGGACGGCCTCATCTTCGGTTTATCAAGCAGATAAGAGATGACTTAAGAATTAGCACTGAGAAATGAAAGGCATTAAATGGAGAAAAGTGGAAAGCTGCGATGCAGCAGTCTCAAGACTGTCACCCAAGGAAGAGAGACTTAACAATTTTATTATCTTATGCATTATTAACTGTCGTCACTCGGTTACTGTCAATGCATTGGATTACTACTTGTTACATTATTATTAATAGTCAGTCAACCCCTATGTATTTTTTTCAATCTGAATTACACTGGACATCTACAATAATTGATTGAAATAGTATTTGAAATTTGGAATATCCACAATCAATTTTTGATGATCTTGACATTCAAAATCGTTTACACTTGAAAATTAAGGCTTTGTATTAACCTCCTCCCTACTTGTGGGTATGGTAGTTTTGTAACTATTTTTATTGGAATTTGTTTTCGCTCACGGTTTTATTTAGTTACCACCAGAAAATGTAACTGCCTATATTCTACCCGGGCCATTTTTACTAAAAGTGCCACCCATGTGCGTACTTTTACTGCAATACTAAAAGGCTCGTAACTTGTACATCGTGTTCTTTTATAGGGCTATTAGTTTATATTTTAGCCTGGTGTATTCGCCACCCCCTCGTAGGAACTCCCGAGATTATTCGTCTCCTTGGCTTATTCTCCTATTGACCTATGAAATCCGTAGTTTTGGGCTAAATCTGGGTATAATCTGTATATAATTGTTAGTTAACTTTCTGGGTAAATTGTAAACTGCAGCTCCACTACCCTGTTCAATTTTCCATGGCCTTGTCCTGATTGCTGCGAGGGAATAATCAGCAGATACGCCTTAAATGTTCTTTTGTTTTCTAATCTATATGCCCAAAATTGGCTGTTCTGATTTTATATGAGCTATAATTTAATTGTGGACTGTAATTGTTGGTATCATATGTATGTACATTAAAGAGTGAAACCTAATTTATATTGGTTACGGTGTAAATCGGTTCCTTTATTAAATGTAATGTCATGACAGTTATCTTAGTGACATCTTTAATTGTATACTTATATTTAGAAACAAATCTTTTTCATAATTTTAATTTCTGTGTTAACCTTACAATTACTTTTACCCCTTAAATTAGTGCCATTCCATGCTACTCTAGTGGGAAAGATATGATATTTGACTCTTTTTTAAAAGAAACAGAAATAATAATAATAATAATGATAAAAATGTATTAAAACTTAAAAAAAGAAGACTCGTAATGGAGTGTTGTACTTCAGGATTGACTAGTAATGTTATCTTCATAAAGTAGGTACATCTATTAGAAATCTTCTAATTTTAATGAAAGGCATACGTTTGCTTCTAGAACTTCTTAAAATTATATTATAGACAACCTTTCCAAATTGGACGTTAATATTTAGAATATTATCACATTTTAACATTAAAACATGAATATGTGATAACTGGTCTTTATTAGAACGAAAAATCCAAAAATGTATCTGAGACAGCAACACCCAAGTACATACTTAATTCCATAACCGGCTTATAAAATCTTTAAATTTAAATACTTGGTAACTACTGACTTCCTACACAGAGGATATTGCAACCACTTCAATCAGCATAAATATTGAACATTTGAAAATAAGATACTTGCAAATTCATGACTCACTAAGGAAAACTAAGTATGCAAGTAGGTATCATTTAACCGAATTACATGTATAACTAATATGAAATTCAATTAATGCAAAAGGCTGGAAAGAATACCCACACGCAACCATGGCCTACATCACTTGCAGCAGCAACTATTAACAGAAGTTAGAAGTGCGGAGCACGATTAAGATTGGCTTCTGATATACAGCAGTAAGGAGCGCTCTAATTACAATTATGTGACACCTACTTATTAGGAGTTGGGAAAATAAAGTTTGCTGAAACCTACGCGAACGAGGCCCGACAGCTAGCAGCAGACACCATGCATAAATTCGACTCGCCTCTGAGCTTTGAAATTTAATACAAGGGAACGAGTAAATATTTATAGTTTGCTCTGCAGTGGAAGACGATTAAGATAGACACAAGCGGCAAGCCAGTAAAGTATAAGTGATGTGGCAGTAGTTGAAGTTTTATGCCATTCAAATTAGGACGGTTAGTCTCAAATTTTATTTTACAATTCTCCGCCAACACTTTTGAATATATGGTTTGTTGATTTAGCGCTAAAGATTTATGTCTTTAATCACCATTCATCAAACTCTTTTAATACAAAGTTTGCCATTTTTTATAAACGTAGCAATATCACAATAAAAGTAACAAACATATACCATTGTAATAATGATGCCTACATTTTTTGCAAGATATCTCCAGCTCAAGTGTGTAGCAGGGCATGGTCGACGGAAAAAATCGGTGAAGAATATTAGAAAAGATTTAATTACATGTTAACCTGTAACTTTTTGACGTACGTCAGCCCGCTTTTGAAATGGGTCAAACAATTATGGCGATGAACACGTTAATTAGTCCCAAGATTGCTTAATTCTGTAGGTAGCTCTGAATTTCAGAATCTGCATATCATGCCATTTTAAGTTACAATCATACCACTAACTGCTCTAATTGGCAGTGTATGATACCGTTTTGCGAAAAGGTAGACATATTATGTTAGTTGTCAGTCTTATAAACAGTTCTAAAACACATTAACCTAATTAAAAGTTAAATTAAAAGTTAATACGATACAAATATGCGAGTAAGTTTATCTTATAATAAAATTATGTATGAATACGCGGGGCACTCAACATTTTATCTGCTTGGGGAAGGAATCCATTTAATCGAACCTTTTACTTACCATGCAGTCATGGATTTAGTGAAATTGGAACATCCTTCTTATACTAAATTTCTGACAAAGGAAATCGCCAAAAGAAATCCATGGAAGCATGTATACGATTATTCTGCTTCTTCCTACTACACTGCCTTAGAAGTGACCACGATAAGAGCAGACTTGCAAATGGGCCACAAACTTTCGAAAAATTGGAATCTCATACAAGATTACAAGTTCCGACATTTTAAGGATTTAGTATTATGTTTAATCTACGTTATACCTAAATGAAGAGTATGAAAATGACGCACTACACTAGCGGACCAATAATTCAAATCAAATAAAACCAGCCCAATTTGGACCACGGAAACATCCGGATTACTGTATCCTTTAATAAACTGTAGTATGTTTAGTTAAAATACAACAATTAAAAGTAAAAATATAACATCCATGTCTCGGATGTGATATTATTCAGTCAACCAAATTGGCTAAATTAATATGATACATATGTTTCAGGTGTTAAAACTAATGCAAGGTTAGCGATTATAAATAAATGGGTGATAAATTGATAAAACGGTAAATGTGAACGAGTTTTCCAAGAAAGTTCAAATAAAATAAAACGATAAAACGTATTTCACTAAGAAAGAGATTGAATATGTATGTGCATATTATGAGTATAACATTACAAACAAAAAATTATAAAACTACTGACTTTCGTCTGTATAAATTGTTTTGTTTTTTAACAACGGTGACAAAAGTTTTAATTCGTATCTTACCGTTTTATTTCATCCTGTTTTTGTTTTACGTCACTGATCGTTGACGCCGTATTTTAAGGCAATTGCTTTTCCAGCAATTACGCCTTTAAGTTCGTCGAATGTAGTTGCTTTTTCGTATAATGATAACGTTTTGTAAGCAATTTTAGTGGTGCTGTTGCATTGGTAAGCAAAACACGCAATAGCATTCACGAATGACTAACCAATACACATGCAGGGTCCCTAAACGAACATTTTCGAAATCTGCAAAAATATTTACAAATTACACCCGATTCGGATTGTCGAACCCACCCTAACTCGGATTACGCTAGCCTTATATGAACGTATTTGACTTTCCGGATTATCCTGACATTAGGCTCACTCAATTTCGGATTAATGGGGCATTACTATATTAACTGTACATGTATGCGGCAAAGAAAATGGTAAGTTTGTCCAAAAAAACTGTGAAATTGCCTCTTTAAGGGTAGTAATAGGACATGAAACCTTGTCACATCACTATAATACAAAGAGTAAGCAGGAATCGATAAAGTGGAAGTACAGACAGTGAACTCTTACTGGAACTTATGCCACGATAAATTGCAAAAACAGCTGCAACTATGTTGCCACTTTTAACAATATTTATGCAGCTACAAAACGGAACTAGCGTGGGTATTTAACGCAGGTATATTTCTTCTTCATGACAACGCGCCACTCCATAAGACAAGAAACATTACTTCAGAGCAGTTTAAGAATATATGTGGAATCGATTATACTAAGTAAAAAATAAAAATTATTATTCATAGTGGTCAAAGTTGTATCTCCTAATAAGACTCGTTCAAGTTCGGTGTATCCAAATTAAAAAAAAAATAACTCTGGAATTTAGACAAACTTTAAGGGACACCTAAAAAAATAGTTCTGATTTTCAGCACTAATGTTCTTTAGTACTCTACAAGCGAACCTTTAAAAGTCACCGCCTCTGGGGTGCCGGCGTCGAATCAAGAAGGCCTTGGCAGTAGTTAAAAAAATCTGTTATGCCTGTGTTAATTATCAAATTAAGGCGGACGTAACATACAAAATCTCATGCTAATTATTCAAATATTGGCTTCCTTTATTATTTTACAGAAAAATTCCATTTAGGTTTTTTAAATGACACTATATCATGAGCCAATTTGCGTAATACTTTCAGCATTTTTTAAATTTTCCTAAACTTAAAATTATGTACTAGATATTAAAGATTTTGATAAGATTCCTAAATATGAAATAAAAACATCAAAAGGGATCTAAGCTATTCATTGTCAAATTTTGACAGTAATTTTATAAAAAAGGTAATTAAGGGGTATATTCTTCTTTTATGTAAATACCTATTGAATGAAAAAACGACTTCAATGTTTGGTGCTTCACTACATTTCTTTTCTGTTTGTATCGCATCTACAAAATTTATGTAAAATTTTAAGAGTTCCTAATCAAGGCCTAACTGGTATTTTAATTTAAAATTTGAAAATTTAGCTAACAGATTTTTTTTAAAGTATTTTTAAATTGAACCAACAAAAAATGCTCAACTTCCGCCAATTTAGATAATCATGTAGTGTCCTTATGACAACTACATGGAATTTTGCTGCAAAATAATTAGGAAACCAAATATTTGAATATTTCGTAATTAGCATGGGTATGCTGGATCCCCCAACGCAACACTGTAGATTACAGTACGTTTGAAAAGTCTTTGGATTGCGGTTGCTGTGGAATTTAAAAGTTGTCTATGAAATTATTTACTTCTATTATTTTTATGTTGATATATATGAATACCGCAAAATACTACTTTGCCGTACGAATACCGCGAAGTGTTACTTTCTAATTAATAAATTGTACGGCAAAGCAGCTCTTTCAATGCTAGTGTACGAAAATAGTAATTTACGTTACAAGTATAGAAAGTGGAGCTTTTCAGTACGAGTAAGATG
This sequence comes from Agriotes lineatus, assembly GCA_940337035.1. Classification (NCBI taxonomy): domain Eukaryota; kingdom Metazoa; phylum Arthropoda; class Insecta; order Coleoptera; family Elateridae; genus Agriotes; species Agriotes lineatus. Next base: position 28,156 of record CALNHX010004456.1, read on the forward strand.
TTTCCGGAAGAGGTCGTTAGGCCAAGTCCGGAATTTCAAGACTAGTATGGTAAAGCCACTTTTATACGAGTTTCGTACAATATTTTTTCGTATACTAGCATACAGAACGGAAAAATACATTTATACCCTAATCTGAATTTGCCGTAAAATTGATTAATTAAAAAGGTACACTTTGCAGAATTTGTACGGCAAAGTAAAATTCGTACGGCAAAGTGCTACTTTGCCGTACGGATACCGCAAAGTACTACTTTGCGGTACGAATACCGCAAAGTGTAACTTTTTAATTAATAAATTGTACGGCAAAGTAGCTCTTTCAATGCTATTGTACGAAAAAGAATATTTTGTTATGATTAAGTCATTGCCGGAATGGAAAGCGTGGTAAAAATGCTGTTTCTTTTTCAGGCATATGCCAATGACACAAATATAATTGTTTATGTATTTTACATTCCATAGAAACCGCGATCCAAACACTTTTTTTATCATACCATACAAGGAAAAACTGGAGTAGAACAATAATGTTGTGTAATTCAGCTTTCCACGAAACGAATTCCCAACAAAGTATCCATAATCTTCTAATTAAGACAACAATTCGCAATTCTCTGTCGGTACATCAATAATGTACGGTACGCTTGCCTACAGTCGACACACCAAGGTACAGCATTTATGAAAAAATATGTTCAGAATAAAAGGAAGAATATGTTAAAATTCAGAATAACGTTTATAACGAATTTCAAAAGCTAGCAAAATCGAGAAGAGTAGTAATTGCACAAGTCAACTGAGAAAACAAAATAAACAAGCATGTAGTAATATCAAAGGCATTCGACATTATTAAAGTAGAAATGTCAATAAAGTTACTGCACTGCATTCACAGAAACCACCACGTGCAATTTGAAAATATATTATTATATCAGAATAATAAAAATATAGACATATATAAGCTAAAAAAACTGTCTCGCCCCTGTAGACAGAAAATATAAGAATAATAATCTTGTTAATGTAAAAGGTGACCTTTTTGAGAATTTAAAAAGCAGATACACTAAAAATTTACGTAATATGGACCTTCACAAGCACACGCCTGGGTATAATCGTATGTTCCTATACTGTCCCACTTTGTCACTTTGGGGAAGTATGTACGCAGCAGCTGAGGGAAGGCTTTTACGATTATTGTTTCTTAAAATTTATACAAAGATGCTATTTGCCATTTTCAACAATCTTTATTAATAACCTTGTAAAAATATTATTAATGGGATATGTACAGTCGTGTTCATTAAGGTACTGTATAGCATTTGTGCTTTGTGAATGTCACTTAAGTTCAAAAAAGTGTTATATATACAAATATTTTAAAGTACATCTAGGTCTAGCTAGTTAATGATACTGTGAGCCGTTATTGAGTAATAACACAATTACCAATAAATTTGCTCTATAACACATTTTTGAACACTGTACATTACCGGGAATAATAGTTATTTATGTATTAAAGGCGGAACACATTGGTTTTGGCCCGCAGCGTGAAAGTTATAGCACAAGAGCAGAACACGGCAAGAGCCAACGACATGCGTACGACGCGACGTGCACACAAAACTTTAGTTATGATCGCAATTTAATTTAAAAAGGTAGATCTCGATCATATAATATCGTTGCTAATAAAAACAAGGCAATTCTCCAAGTTACTTTTTAGCTGCATAATACATTTTTTTGTAACTAGGGTTTTCATTGTAACTATGGTTTTCATTGTAACATGTTTATAAATAATAACTAAAATAAGACGGGGGGCGAAATAGTATCTTTGCATAAAGCATTGCATTCAATCGGCATTATGGTGCAATATTTGTTAGCTTTTAAAGTTTGTCTTCTACGACCCCTACTAAAAGCAAGCCTTTTACCAATAGCTTGTCGAACTAAAAATGACAAATTATAGATCAGTGTGCTAAAAGTAAAATCTGTTGTTTACTTTTAGCACGTGTGCTGATTTTGAATTTAGGTCATTTAAACTGAAAGTGTGGTTATAAAGTTACTCTAGTTGCTTCCTTCACTAGAGGTAATGCGATGTTTTAAATAATTAAAGCATTATGTATTGAACAAAATAAAATTGTTACTATGTAATTACTTTTGATAACCAACTACCGGCTGCAGAAATAGTGACAGAATCCCGCTACATATACGGTATTCAGTAAACACAGAAACATTTTATTTTTTTGCAAGTTGGCATGTGCATATAATTTTTGTTATAGGGATTCTGTATTTTGTTTTGCAAAGGTTTCCACACCTGTATACAGACAGATTTGAATTTAAAAATGACAATTAATATTTCTCCTTGTCAGTGTCAAAGTAAATAATTTTCTAGAAATTCTCACCTGAACTTCTCTAAAATGTAATAAAAATACGTATTAGTATACGCTATGTCACTAGCATGTAACACAGTAATTGTATAATATCCTTAAAAGTAGTTACAACGTTTATGACAGATGGGAAGTAAATGTCACACCCTTAACCTATTTGTTTTAGTAACTTTTTGTAATTACATTCATAGACAAAGATAAATTCTGAAAGTACACTCATGAAATTTTGGAAATCAAAGGCCACTTTGTGTTTTTATGTTTACTGAACAGACTATACCCACTGCTATTTTTTATTATGACAAATTATAACTATAAAAATTGTAAACCTTTGCTAAAACGGTATTTATGGATTAATAATAGTAAATTTAAGGTCGTAGAAAAAAATATTGTATCCAATGTTATTGCACTTCACATGTTATGATACGAAATCGTAGGCTCTCGTACACTAAATAGTCACTTTTAGCATTTGATCATAGATAGCTATTATGTTATGAATACTACGACAAGATACTTATACTGTTTTTACATTGTGCATAATGAAAACTCCCGAGGGAGAAAATGTGGTCGTGAAAAAAATAATCGCCCGAGGGCGAAAAGAACTTGCTTTACGTCTGAAAATTCGATCTAAAAACGCCTATTATACAGGGAGATTAAAAATAAACTTGATCGTGGGAACCATTAAAAACAATAAAACTTGTCTAATCTGTAGCATGCTTTTTGTTGACATAGAGTTGTCAAAATTTTTAATAAAGTTTCAAATTAACTTTCAATATCTTGTTTAACTTATCCCATTGTTATTTTATTGTTCCCTATCAATTTAATGTATTTGGTTTAAATTACATATTTTTGCATATGTGTCTACTTATTAGACTGTGTTAAAGATACATGAATTAATAATTCAGTTAACTGTCGTTAAAATGTACTTAGTTCTATAAACTGCAGAGTAGAACGTATTTTTCATGGGCTCCCGCGATCAATTCTATTTTTGTTGGCTCTGTACATCGATTGTACATAAAATTAGTGTTTGTATAACTGTCAAGTTTCATTTGGTTTTTGGAATGTCGAGAATGTTTTAAATTACACAAAATCCTGAAATGTAAGCTTGAAGATTTTTTGCAATGCTATATGACTAATTTTAGAGATATTCGAAGATCTTTTATTAAAGTTGTTTTCAGAATATTCATTTTATTAGTACTACGCACACCTAATACAGGATCTTCCAACGTTAGGAATGTAATTTCATTTGACGTGTTAAAGTAGCATAATCCAAGAGCGATGCCAGTGCTAGCTGATGACAATAATAATGATTGAAACTTTTAGCGACGCAGCGAATGCCAAATAAAAATATCAGATTAATGTTTCATAGCAAAACGAAAAATAGAATGTAGTTTATGTTGCAGCCGTGTTCCAACAGAAGAGATAATTTGACAAAACAATAACAGACAATTTTCTGAATGAATGTTTTCCATGAAACAATCACTTGGCGCAAAAAGAGCGAAATTAATGTTAACATGCGCCTATTATATCTACGTGTATGTATGATAATTAATCGTTTAAAAACTCTGCTCACAACGCTCTATAGTAATATTTGACATACACAGAAACTCATCTCTTCGATGTTTGTCTTTCAAGCTTTTGAAAATTTTAGTTTTCTTGGTTGTGTATCTTAAAAATGCTGGTGAAATAATACCGCGTTCCTCTTATTAATACAGTGCGAAAGCACAAAATAAACTTTCAACAATCTACAATATGTAGAATAAATTTGTTGTCAAATTGGCGATGTCATTGATTTTATAAATCTGAGATGTGAGAAGGCTGCTAATATTTATCATCGGCTGCACATACAAGCGCAGTAATTGATTGGTATGATTCGTTCGTTCGAAAAATACAATTGGTTTCAACAACTTTATGTTGTTCCTGATATTTCTGATATTTTAAAAACAGTTTCTGTCCCAATTTGCAATTGAACTGCTCCCTTGCTCTATTTTTTTGCAACGCCAACAGTAATTAATATTCCAACTTTTTTGCCATTTTCTTGAGTGCGTAGGTGTACGTGCACGTTTAATATACTTGATGAATTGCATATTGATTATTTTAAAAGCTATGGGTAATGATTAAAAAAAATTCCAATACGCTACTTCACTATAATTGCTTAGCAAAGAAAAGGAATCAAAATTGCTTGATATTTTAAAAGTCGTAACAAATGCGGCGTGTTATTAAAATGTGCGCTGCTTTAGGGTTTTATTTTATGTTACAATTGTATATAATGTATTTTACCTTCCGTCAATGTTTGTAAATGGTTTCTTCAGATGCTTTGGAAAGCAATATTTACATTTACGACCCAGCTATGTCAATAAATAGTATCCTCAGACAAAATGAATCGACAAACTGCTTTGCTATCAGAACGCAACAAGATACACCGCTATTTTATTGGAAAATTTAATCTTATTGGCGATATGAAATACTTCGTACAGAAGTTGAACAATTCAATAAACCACAAAAATGGAAGGAGAAGATCAACTTTGTAAGCTTTAGTGTCCCCTCTTCCAGAACAAGAGCGGCAATAATCGATAATTGTTATGTTTATACACTTTGTGCTTCAGTTTAAGCTGAGCATTATTAAATTACGAGGTTGTTAGAGAACGTGGGCTTCCACAAGCAAATTAAATTACCTACCGATGGAGGTCAGCGAAAAGATGACGCTTTGCAGGATAATGTAATTATTAAATCCGCGACTAGCTATGAAAAAGCCCAGCAATTTCACAAAAAAGAGGCATCACCTAACGCCCATTTTCTATATGAACAAATTACGTACTCGATAGTATGCATATAATTACCAAGCACTGAAAATGTTATTTCTAATGTATACACGTAGAAAAACCTTTCTTACAGTAAAACTATGAAACAGTAGATGTAACAAACAACAAAATGTATTTTATCTACAACTATCAAATAAGTGCATTACGTATCAAACTCTAAATACATAAAGCGGCTCATATTACACTACTGGAATATGACATTTCATATTCCACGGAAATGTTTGTTTAATAAGTTAGCTACATTGTCAATGACGCCAGCGTGGTCGAGTGGTTAGGGAGTTCAGGCTGCGGTGCGACGGTACGAGGTTCAATCCTCACACCTGTCAACTGGCGGGCGGCCCACCCTGGCGTTTTAAAAATTGGGTACCGAAACCACAGTTGCGGAAGTAGGGGAAGTATGGCAGTCGTCGAAGGCGTGATGCTAACCACAACACCCAGTACGCCGTTAACGGTGTGCTAGATTGACTGTGTTTCGGAAAGAGATATTCGGCGACCCTGACTCGCCTTGTCTCAGACCATGTTCCTACATGGAATGAAGTGCCCGAACTTTACTTTACATTGTCAATAAATTACATTAACGTCAAGTTAATAAAAGTCCAATTTGTTTTATTAAAACGTGTATGTTCAAGTATGAGTACTCAAAGTTTGGAATAATGGGGAACGAAATAGCAACATTTCTACGAATAGCCAATCCAGAAAGATACACCGGAAATATTATGCAAAGATCGTCTACCACTGCTGATGAAGCAACTTACAAGACAGCTGTAAAATTTCACAAAGGATGGAATGGCCGAAAGTTATACTAATGATTCAAACAAAAATAAAACGGCACAAGCCGGGCTCCATAGCTCAGTGGTTACGCATTCTGCCTACTGATCTAAGGGTCGAGAGTTCGATCGCGGTGCGGTTTTTAAAACATAAAAAAATGCGGATGAAAACCGCTACAGAATGCCATCATTTGGAAGCGATGTAAAGCGGTTGGTCCCATGATGTTAATACGATGTGTAATATGTAAAAGATTCCTGGCTAGGGTTGGAACTCCTTAGTATCGGCAAAATTCTAAGTAGGACCTGATACTCTGCATTCCTAGACCTTGTCCACGGGGTTGGTAAAAAGGGACTATGAGGGCCTACTTGCTTGACAGTCTACCCACAACAAATACTACTAGTACTACTAAAACGGTACAGCATTGGAAAGGTTTTGAAACAAATCAATTCAAATTCTGTCAATAATTTGTAGGGATGGACTGATACCGATACTCGGTATCGGCATATCGGCCATATCGGCCGAATTAGGGATATATCGGTATCGGTCATATCGGCCTTCCTTTTTGCCGATATATGGGGAAAAGTGAATTTCCTTTCAATATTTAATATTTTAATATTTGTTATAAGAGATGAACAATATAATGTAAATAATCCATGTGGAGTATAAAATATAACTACATCTAATATTGAAAATTCATTTTTTGTAAATTATTATGTAAAAATATTAGGCTCTCCATCAAGTGTGTTGCACCATGCAGCGAAATATCTTCCAGCTTCTGGAATGCACTGCATCAGCAAAAAAGAAAAAGGTAAAGGTTTAGGGTCATTTAAATTCCCCCAGCTGGGGGCTTCTTGCGTCCCTCTTCAGCCAATAACGGGAATTTAAGAATGGGTGGAGAATGCAAGAGAGGCCAGGAAAGGTGAAGCAGTACTGCCCCGACATTCGCTTCAGAGAAGGTACTCTGTTGACTCAGGAAAACCACCTAAAAACCTGAATCAAAGAAGACGGCCAAGGGAATCGAACCCACGACCTCCCGAATGCTAAGCAGAGGTGGTAAACACTAGTCCACAGAGCTCGGTCCATCAGCAAAAACATTCGATCAGGCGATGCCATTTCAAGGTCTTGCATCATCAGAAATTGTTAACAATACTAACTAATAGGTCAAGAAAACAAAATGATCGTGTTAAATTGCGTTATTAAAACGAAATTACAAGACACCTCCATAAGCACACCTAAGCTAGGGTTCGTATTTAGAGGGTTTCACCGCCCGAATCTAGCAAGCAGCGGCGCACACGTGCTTGCATGTAGTCAAAAAGTAGTGGAGACGTGGAGAGAGCAATGAGAATATATCGGCTGAAATATCGGCGTATCGGCCTCGATTATATCGGCATCGGCCAAAAAACCCGTATCGGTCCATTCCTAATAATTTGTGTAATTCTAATCATTGTGCTTATACTAGTGTTTCTAATTTTGATATTGCTAATACGCCTACAAGAGTCACAAATTGCAATAATATGGCAATAATTACTTTGCTGTAAATAAATGATTCTGTTGATGTTAGTTCCATCATTGATACTTTTATAAACTTTTGAAGGTAAATATAGATTGATAAATTTGAAATATATTATCAAGTTGATTAAACTTATTAATAAAAAAATCAGTTAGGTACCTAGTTATTATCAAAAACAATATAGTTGAAGATAAGATATTGTATTTGACTTGCGTATAATGGCTGTATTGCACTTGGATGATGACAAAACTCGCCTTCGGCTCGATGTTGTAAATTTCATCCTCGTGTAATATAGTCTACAAGGGATGAGCAACCTTTTTTTACAACGGGCCAACTACAAATAATGTAAAAATGTTGTGCGGGCCGCATGTAAGAAACATGATAATACAAACATTGAATGATGAACTCAAATTATCTCTTTATTAACAAAATAAACCTAGTATAAAGAATTACAAAAATAAGACACTCATTAATAGAAATACTATTACAAAAGGGGCGAAAGATATATGTGAAACAAAATTATTTAATGAGAAATTTGACATTGCTTCTTAGCAATCAATTGGTCTATATTTGCAGATATAGACAACACAGCAACTCGCACGCAGCTTTTTAACCGTACATCATTTAATCTCGATCGGTGATCGCTTTTAATTATTTTCATTGCGGAAAATAATTGGTCGCATACAGGTGCTTCCAAAAATTGTCATTTGATTTGCACGTGCGCCTAATCGTGGAAATTTTTCTAAATTCATCTAATTTTGATAGAAATGATACATGTCAACATTTTGAAATGTATTTCTTAAATCCGTGTCGTTTTGTAAATCAATTGATTCCATTTGTAACTCATCCGGAACTGTTTCCACTTCTATATTAAACGGCGAAGAAAAAATGTTAAAACTAAAAATTGTTTTTCTGATCTAAACATTAATATTAATTTTTGTAAATGCTGGGCATATTTTCGGGTTTCTGAAGAAGTTGAAATACCCTTTGAGCTTTAACTTTACGCCGCTTGCCGATGCAGCGCTGCAGCACATATACGTAGCGTCAAACAAAGCCGCCCATACCAAAAAATGCCGATGCTTAATTTTTGGAAATGATGGCATCAGTGCCTATCTATGATGTCCGCATCATTTCCAAAAATTAAGTTAACTCGCTTAGGGTACAATGAGGCTGCAAGACACTGTAGGAATTTTTAAAAGTTAAAATGTAAAATCTTTAAAGGGCCGCACGAGAAAGCGCGGCGGGCCGTATGCGGCCCGCGGGCCGCGGGTTGCTCATCCCTGGTCTACATTATATGCTTGTTAAATAAAATACTATTACGTGTACATACATATCTGATGCATAAAGTACGCTCCTTATCCAATTGTTGTAAGATATACTGCACACTAAAATTTCAATAAACAAAGATAATCCAATTATTAATGGTTTAACAATATAATCAATAATTAATATTCTAATCTACAAAAATACCAATCTTAAATACCTTTGTTTCGAAATGTATACAATCTGGACATACCATCGATATCCTACTAATTTTAAAAGATAATTTGTTGGAAATAATGTGCTATACTGCTTTAGCTTATGATGCGTGCGATATTCCATTCTGCGAAAATAATTAGTGGTTTTGTATAAATGAACAAAAACTGCACGTTTTAAATTGTAATTCCTATAGCCTTGCAGAAAAACTTGATTCTCTAAACCAAGGTTATTTAAAGAAATGGTTTGGTCAACATATTAAACCAAGTTGGCGAAAATCTAACTACTATGGGATCAGTTTATTAAAATCAAAAACTATAAACTGAATTACAGCTTGATTTACTGTTCTTTAGCATTATACACTTTTGCTATATTACGAAATTCGTTTGTCAGCAACGACAATGGTTTGCTTTCAATTATCTATACTTAGAAGTCTTTCTGTTTACATGTAATAAAAGAATTAACACCTACAAACAACTTACATATTAAATGAAGTTTACTCTAGGTAAGTACAACCGGTATTATTTTTATACGTAATAAAAGAGCGGTTACCTGAGATTGAAAAATAATATTTCTCAATGACTAAAAATCTCAAGAAATATTATACATAGTATAATTATCAAGCAGTTGCCAAGCTCAAGGTTTTCTACGAGTTACAGCAAAGAAGCAGATTAGTCATATGAAGCCGTCGACCTACAAGAATTTTTAACAAAATCAACATCCTGAGAAGGTGGCACCAATTGGTGCCGAACAATTGTTCGGCTTGTTTTAAAATTGGTTTCAAACTTCATTATTTCGCTAATTGGGTTTCGCAATCCCGTTTCAGTTTTCATGGGAAGCGCATTCATGTGAGTTTGTATATTTTAAAAATAACAACCTCTATTTTTCAACATCCCGAATTGGAAATCGAAATAATAGGCCATTAAATTCAGTAATGTGGAGCTGCGTAGGTTAATCGAATATTATTTCAACTTCTTTAAAAGCTCAATTTTTTAAAGCAAGGTTGTTGGAGATCAACTATTTTTGAATATTAAAAAAGAAAAAGAAATGCTACACAAACATCTGAATTAATAAATTAGTTATTGACACTCTTCCTTACGATGCGCTACAATCGAAGTATATTTTATCAGACAGTGGCGGCTGTTCCTTAGGGGCGCTAGCCTCCCAGCCGTCAACAGCCTATATGGCGTTAGAAACAGTAACTATTCTATAATTGAAAATATATTTTATCATCTATCCTACCATTATAATATTACAAGATTTAAGACGTGTAAAACAATATCCACGAAGTATGTCAACGTAACATGAGTTATGTGTCAACACACTCGCTCGCATCAATACACCGAGCAGTTGACAGCTGATGAGGGCGATCCGAAATAGGGCCCAAACGTATATGGCAATTATGGGCGAACAAACAATTGATGTGAGCAGTTTCAATGTGACGCGAAGGCTAACTGCCCTGTAGCAGAGAGGGTAGTAAACTGGCGGGCTTATTTATAAACAGTGCTCCCGAAATGTAACGCAATCCGAAGGTTCCTATAAGCAAATGTGGTGCAATATTATTATTAGACAGTGAAAATGAATGCATTGCAGCTCCGAGCACTGATTTGGTAATAAATTAGTTCTTATCGGTATAACTGTTTACAGAAAAATGGAGAAGTGAATTTGGGCCTTTACAGATTTGATACGTTCCACGGGTTAAATACTCGTATAACTCGAATGAGTAAGAATTCTCAATTTCAAAAGCCCGCCGTTAGCTAAAAAGGTTAAAATTTAAAAAAAACTTGGATTACATTCCAACCTGCAAAATAAAGTTGGAACTCGCAATTTTATCAGACATTTACAAGAAAGACAAATGGATTTGTAGATGTGATGCATGCTCTGTTTTTCCATTATTAAATACGTAAATTATCGTGTTTCGTTTTTAACACCTTTGTACTATACCTACAAAAAAACTAGGACAACTTTTAGATCCATTAGTCATGAATTTTTATTATTTTACTTGATTAAATGACCTTCACCATCATGTAATTAATTTAAACCTGGCTTATGTCATATTAAATTTTAATATCAAAAGCTAGAATATAAAACAATTAAAAAACGAGATAAATGTGCAATTTGTCGAATAGTTATACCATTTTCTAGGCAAGAAATGATCATAGCCTTTGAAACTAGCATACTCTAGGCATAACTGACACTAACGTTTTGATATAATTTTAAATTTATACACATCTCAGCTGCCAATTAAAACTTCATAATCACAATGTTAAAAACCATTGCTATACTTGGATTAAAACATCGCCGGAATGTGGGTGAGTCATTAACTATAATTTTTTGATTAGCAATTGTTGAAAATTAAAGAGCCGTCCAAATATAATTATAATGAGCCGCCACTATTCTATGTAGCATTATAGTGATTACTGATGAATAAATTTCCTTTTATTACAATTTGAAACTAAAAATAACACATATCGCGTTTAGTTATTAATACTCTTTAGACACACTGACACTGATGCAAATATATTTTCAAGAAATTTTAAGGTTCAATAACATGGTCAGATAAATGCTCTTGAAAAATATAAACTGCAGACAATAGACGATCATATACAATAACTTTGCTATTATACATTTTTGCAATTAAGCACTTTAATAAATATTATACACCAAGTGAATTAAACATATGTTTATTCACGAAAAGATTTTGGGCTCACGAGCACGCAGTGCGAGTGAGATCAAATCTTTGAGTTAATAAATGTTTAATTCACGTGGCGTATACGAGGGTGTATCAAAATTTAAGTTGCACTCAGCGCTACCTACCGTAGTTTTATAGAAGCAACACTTACAATTCGTAATTTGAACGCAACTGTCATTCACAATGGCGCGGCATCTTGATTCGTACTCCAAATTAGAAGTTCGCGGAACCGTGCGCATTGTCACTGGGGATGAGACGTGGGTGCATCATTTTATTCCAGAAAACAAAGCGGATTCAATGGTTTGGAAACACCCGAACTCACCTGTAGCAAAAAAGTTTAAAGTTTCGACGTCTGTCGGAAAGGTTATGGCGACGGTATTCTTCGACAGCGAAGGACCTCTTTATACTGAATACATGTCGAAAGGGACAACAATAAACTCTGAAACGTACTGCCAGACATTAAAAAACTTAAGAAAGGCTATTAAGGAGCGCAGACCTGGAAATCTGAGTGCAGAAGTCATATTGTTGCATGACAACGCAACTCCCCACAAGGCCGCCGTTACGCAGGAGCTTCTTCGGAAATTTAAGTAGGAAGTGTGGCAACACCCACCTTACAGCCCGGATTTAGCGCCCTGCGATTACCACTTGTTCCCTCGAATGAAGGAGGAGCTCGGAGGAAAGCGTTTCGCGAACGACAACGAGGTCAAAGAATACGTAGAAAAATGGCTAGGCAAAATTGGAGGAGAATTCTATTGTTTTCGTATTCAAAAATTAGTGTCACGTTTAGAAAAATGTATAGAAAAATTAGGTGACTATGTAGAAAAATAGTATAAGGATGTGTATTTCAGAAAATATACTTTTCATTTTTTATACCCTTACAGTACGTTTTTTATGGGATTGTGCAACTTAAATTTTGATACATCCTCGTATATGTTTTTATTAAATTTTGACGAAATTTTGAATAAAAAATTTAAAAATATTCAAATTTATAGCGCCTGCTGCTCTTAAATCACTTATCAAACAACAAATAAAACAGCACACTTACTGTGTGCCAAACGTCAAAGTGACGTTTGTCACCTGCTTACAGCTATACACAAAATTGGAAATAAATGACATTAAAAATATTCAAATTAAGATAATTATACATTACACACTACAAAGAGAAAGAATAATTGAATGTAAGTATTTGTAGAAATCACAAGAGTATGTTGTTTTTCATTGAAACGTTTTTAAATCTCTAGTGAATTAAACTTTTTTAATTCTCTAGTGAATTAAACTTTTTTAATTCTCTAGTGAATTAAAACGCTTTCATTTCTCTTGTGAATCATAAGAGTGTTTATGAAGGTTGTTATGGAGTTAATAATGTCACTTTAAACTGGCAAAATTGAATAAAAGATTTTTATAAATTAGTTCTGATGCTTTTAATACAGTGGGTTTTCTTCCTACTATAACAATAAATGTATATTATGAAAAAGCTACAATAAAAACATTGTGGCATATTAAAAATATTACTTATTGACATGAAATGTGTTTTAAAACTATAATCAATTTTCCATTCCCTAATCTAAACATGACATTTCAAGAATAAAATAGAATGCGTTTGAAGGTGTATTTTAAAACAAAAACAGTTTCACTGTCTTTTCCTTAAAAGCAAAATATTAACTAATATGAATCTGATATTACGTTTGCATAAAGATGTAATAGTGATTAATCGAAAAATAATACAATTAAGTGTGCAACAGAAAATGTTTTTTGCACTACTAGTCTCAGAACGCACCGTTATTGGCCTATCTTTAGGTAGTGAAGTTGATTTTCTCCACCACGGGAGAGATAGTAAAATAAACAATTTTCACCATGGTAACTAATAAATTGCTGAATTACCAAATACGACTATTTTAATTTTGACGTTTTAAAGAGCTGTATTGTCAGGTTGACAGTTCAAATATTTTCGAAATTTGTTGGGAATTTAGGTATTAAGCCGTTTGGTAGTTCAAAAAATCTGGTGTGATACACTCACACAACTTCCTTTTACAGTGATCTTATAGTTAGTTAAATATTTAATTTTTAATTTTTAAGCATTTGTCAAAAATTTTCAAAAATTACGAATTCTACAAAAACGGTACAAAATAGAGCGTTAGTTGAAGAGACAAATTTTCTCTAAAATCTTAAGCAGAATTCAAAAATGTAATAATATACCGGGTGTTCTATTTAAAATAGGAGTTAATAAAAAAAATAGAAAAAAAAACAAAAGAAACCCACTTTAGAAGTATTCAACTGGAAAATCACCTATCTCACGTTAATGCACATTAAAAATGTAATAAAAATGTAGTTTGAAAAAAATCGTTAGAGCCGTTTTTGAAAAAATCGAAAAAAACTAAAAAATCACAAGAGTAAACACCTACTTCCGGTTATGCGATTTTTTTAAAAAGCTTGCTGTCTCATCTACATAGTACACAAAACTTATATATGAAGTTTCAACGCCATACCTCTTTTCGTTTTTGAGATATTCTGTTCACAGACACACAGACACACAGACAGACAGACACACAGACCAATGAAAAAAAAAAGTTTTTTAGGATCAGGAGACTCTAAAACGTGAAGATCTGTTGAAAACTCAATTTCGAATTTTTGGGGTGAATCCAATACTTCCTTTACGGTAAAAGGAAGTAAAAATAGTATATACACCACGGTAGCGAATCGTCTTATAACCTTCGCGCTCAGGTTATAATACTGCGCTTCGCTACCTTGATGTATAATATACTATTTTGCACTACTAGACTGAGAACGCACCAGTATTGGCCTGCCTTTAAGTCGTGAAGTTGTTTTTCTCCACCTTGAGAGACAAAGTAAAATAAACAATTTTCACCGTGGCAACTAATAAATTGCTAAGTTACCAGTTACTATTTTAATTTTGACGTTTTAAAAAGCTGTATTGTCAGGTTGACAGTTCAAATATTTTCGAAATTTGTTGGGAATTTAGGTATTAAGCCGTTTGGTAGTGCAAAAAATAGTATATACACCACGGTAGCGAATCCTCTTATAACCATCGCGCTCAGGTTATAATACTGGATTTTGGTATCTTGATGTATAATATACTATTATTTTTTAAATATTTAAATAATAAAGGTACACAACGTTATCGAAACCCCCTGTATATTCAAACTACAGTCAACATTCTGTTACATTCATTTAATGCAATGAGATTAAAATTGTAATACGATCCCAATATTTTTGAGGAAAACTCAAACTGTTTTTAAATATCTAGCGCTCACTGAATTAAAAACGTTATGCTTTATTTTTTAAATATTTAAATAATAAAGGTACACAACGCCATCGAAACACCCTGTATATTCAAACTTGACAAATTTTTGTTTTACAATAATTATGGAACACATCAACATACTTTTGTTTGCAGCTGTGAGCTGTGACTCTTAATTACTTATTTCAAAAAGTCAGTTTTGTTTTTATTTTATAAACATTGAAAATAACGCAATTGCAGTTAATATTTAATATAATTATATACATATTACCTCTATACTATTACAGGAGTGGAAAAGTAAGTAATAATTAAGTGTTACAACTCATAATTGCTATGTACTGTTCACGACGCTATACCCCTTGGAGGAGTTAGCCCTGAGACTTTCACAGTATCGAAATGAAGTCTAAAGCAAATATAATTTTAAATTGGCATAAATCTCATTGTTCTTATGTTTAACATTATTATTATACAGCGCCTTCAGAAATGATGGAACGTTTTTGAATGGTCATTATTTTGGCGCCATTTATTTTAACTAGTTGATGTTGGCTACACGTGCATGTTCATTAAAAAAGTCCATAAGGGGCGGCTGTGGAAATTCAAACGTATGAATAATATGTTAGTAACACTGTAAGTCTATGTCAAATTCGAGGTTATCAGGTTAGGTTCTCCGTCACTTTTGACTGACGCAAAACCTAACTTGCTAACCTCGAATTTGACATAGAGTTACAGTGCCACCTACATATTATTCATACGTTTGAATTTCCATGTACTTTTTTAATGAACATGCACGTGTAGCCAACATCAAATAGTTACAACAAATGGCGCCAAAACAATGACCATTCAAAAACGTTCAAAACATTTCTGAAGGCACTGTATATAGTTAATAGTTAATTTAGCCAAATAATGTTTGCCACTTTTAAACTAAACCATAACGGGTACTGTTAGCGTGTTAACCTTTATAAACAAATAGATTTTTAAAATTTCTTTCTAAGTTCTCATTTTGGCCTCCTTAAACAGACAATTTTTAATGAATAAAATTTAAATTCGTTTTGGTGCCTGGTTTTTCCAGGCTATCATCAGCATATTTTCAAACTAAGTCGTCGAGCCTTATTTTAATTTTACAAGTCAATGTCGGTCTCTGGGTTATTTTTTATTAAGAAAAGAGGATCTGTGAGATGGATAAAAATATGTAAGGCACATACAAAAATAATACTGGCAGTTGGAATCTCAGATTTAAATTAAGTTTAAAAGTAATTAATAGGTTCTAGGTTCTAGTTTTTATTGAAGAATATATAGTATACCGTGAGCTTCTACGAAAATAATTATAGAAATTAATAATTAAAGGGATATTTAAGGAAATCAACGATCTTGAAATATTTTAGTCACAAAACCCAAATCAGAAACATAAAAATAACCAGGAATCACGATGCTCTCATTTCAGGCAACCCAGCACTACTGTTTAAATTACAGTATAAAGTTCTTTGTTTTCTCACTGTTTTATTTTCACATAAAAGATTGCTGCCTGCCATCTGACCTAGAACATTTGAGTGCTCCTCGTTTTTGTGTCAAGATGTTTTGGCGGTGAAACATTTTTAACCCCGTAAAAGGCATAGGCGGTCTCTTTGTCATTCGATATCAAATGTCCAGCGTAAATATTTTGTACCAAATGTTACTTCGTTCATCCCCATCATTCTTAAATTCAATATTGCAGATATTTTTTTATGCTCTTCAATTAGCTGTTTATTTTTAAAAGCTGTCCTTGGTAATAAACTGCCCTGCATAATTCGTTAGTCTAATGTTTTGACTTAATGGGCAGCTGTTGTGCTTCATATGGGCTTTTCCGCAAAACGAGCTACATTATCGCGTTTTGGTGTGTTAATAATGGCATCTTTCTCATGTAACTAGTTCCTGTTTCATAGAATTTATTATGTAAAAATATAGCAGTAGCTTTAAGCAAAGGTTATTAACATTCCGTTACTGACAGTATTTTAGCCTCCCATCAGAATGTTTTTAAACACATTATGTAAAATGCGTATGTAAAGCGTCACAGGCTCATCCCTATTCTCTTAATTTTTGAAATGAAAATTAGAAAACAAGAAAAATAGAATAATAAGTTATGCAACAACTTCAGAGCACTTCCGATGCTACCTAAAACTTTCTCTTCAATGCATTTTTGCGCACTGGGAGTAAATTCAGGGTACGACTCATACATTTTTGTGACTATTTGGAAAACTAATTTTAGATTTTATCAAAAACAGAGTCAACATTTTGTTACATTCATTTAATGTAATGGGATTACAGTTGTAATACGATCCCAATATTTTTGAGGAAAAATCACACTGTTTTTTAAAGATTTAGTTCTCCACTGAATTAAAAGCAGAATAAATTTTTTGATGCATCTTAAAATTTAAAATTTAGCTCATTTCCGGTTTAGTTGAAACTGCTCTAATATACTTTTACCTCCGAAATTAATAGCAAAATCGATCCTGCGTCGCTTCGACGATTATTAGTACACATGCAGCTTGGAAATGTATACCTATCAACTATAATAAATAAATAAATTCAGGGTACGACTCATACATTTTTGTGACTATTTGGAAAACTAATTTTAGATTTTATCAAAAACAGAGTCAACATTTTGTTACATTCATTTAATGTAATGGGATTAAAGTTGTAATACGATCCCAATATTTGTGAGGAAAAATCACACTGTTTTTTAAAGATTTAGTTCTCCACTGAATTAAAAGCAGAATACATTTTTTTATGCATCTTAAAATTTAAAATTTAGCTCATTTCCGGTTTAGTCGAAACTGCTCTAATATATTTTTACCTCCGAAATTAATAGCAAAATCAATCCTGCGTCGCTTCGACGATTATTAGTACACATGCAGCTTGGAAATGTATACCTATCAACTATAATCATTATCAGCGTTTAGCATGCTAATATAATAATATAATTTAGATTTATTCCTCTTAAATATAAATTGTTTCGAGAAGAGGCTGGGAAAATCATGAGTTTGAAAGCCAAAACAATTTCAAATGAAAGCAAATATTTAAGCCGTTTAAACAAACTAAAAACAGGCTGTACTATGGTACGACTGGAAGAGTAAACAATTACTGTTTAAGCTAATATTGACTGTTTAGTGTTCTGAAGCAAAGTTACGAATTATGAAACAATAAACAAAAAACTGTTCGCAGTACTGTTGTAATTGCTTCCTTAAAACCAGCTCTATTGGCATTGTCAAGTTGTTTTTATGTAAACTGGCATACATGCATAGGCTCATTTAAAAGAGTGAGAATTTGGGAACTTGTATAAAATCATGGTAATTCTTGCAGTTATTTTAGCTCAATAATACCTTTGTAACTATGGTTTTCATTAATATTAATGTTTTCTAAATAATAGATAAAGAGGGCCATAAAACTCTTTTTCGCTCACTGACGTCATTTTTGGGGGCGAAAAAGGATTTTATCGCTCGAGGGCAAAAATACTTTAAAAATCGCATATTATTGATCGATCGTACATAAAATACCTTATACGCCAGTATGTTAAGTTGATAAAAATTCAGCATTTTAAGGGTTCGAACGAAATTGATGCTCATGTTAAAATACGACCCATTTTATTACGATTTTATTGTCAAATCAATCTGGAGAGATAACATTTTAAACATTATTGGCTTAGTTATACTTTTTTTTTGTTTAACTTCTAATTTATAATATAAGCATCAAGCATGGGAGACATATTGTTTGCTTGCTATTACATATAAATCTAACGCGTGTAATTTACAAAATAAAATCGGCGTAAAATACGAAAAAAATCATGCAAGGTAGTTATCTAAAATACATCAGGATTCTGGGGTTAAAACTACTTTTTTATATGGAGCTCAGAGCGATGTATTAAGGGTGCTTTGTACAACTTCAAAGTAAATAAGGCTGCATAACTGAATAAACAATCTCACTTGAGAAAGCCAAGAAGTGGAGAACTAAATTTGTATCGCACTGCCACTTTATGTGAGAAATTTGACAGCAGTATCTAAATATTATTGTTGTTAATTGCACATCCATTATCAATACATGCTATATTACATAGTTCTAAAGCACTTTTATTACACATTTCAAGGGTATCTCAAGCATATTGATAACTATTTAAAAACTACAGTAATCTTAATTAAAATTTCTTGTAACTAAAATTCAATAGTAATGGTACAATTGTGGAATTAATATTTCTGGATTTCAGGAACAAAAAACTAGCCGTTCAAGTAACACTCAAGATTCGTAATCTCAGTTGGTATGTATATCCAGAAATATTTTCTCGGAATTCTATTATGCTATCGCTTTATGTATTATGCACTAGCAGAAATTGTAACCACTTACACGACCTCATGGCCAATACATTTTCTGTTTTCCGATGCCCATGACGGACCGTTCTGAGTAAGTTAATGCCAATAAGCCTTCGGAATCCTGTAAAAACCGGAAGTCGCCCAGGATCTCTCCTTATTACGTGTTGACATCCATTGATTTTCTATAATAATAAAAATGTCTACACGGAATCTGGAATCTCACAACCATGTTTCTTCAGAAATCCCCGAAAATAATACTGGGTTCTGGCTGAGTATGTCTAAAGCGCTGCGAAAGTTGTGTGACAGTTTTGCACATTTCAAACAGCTTGAAACACATTTTGTCGGAGTTAGGGCTAACATGTAGCAGTTTACGGTGTAGAAAAACATGTGATATTATTCCGCAGTGCTCATTCTGACGTTGCAACAAAACCTACATTTCGAGCACCATTTCATGCAGCGCTAATTGAAACTTGAGGCTATAAATTAACAATCGATAAATCAAGACACCCGTTTATCATCCTTAATCAAGAAAAATTAAAATCGTACGGAGTTTCCAACGCCGTAATCGTCCAAGACTATTAATTGATAAACTTCGAAAGCTGGTCTCGCTTGATGAAAAACTTTTGGAAAATAATCTGGGATATCCGTACCCTGAAGTGTAATTAATCGATCTATCTGTAAGAAATTTGCTACAAAAATGAAAGCCTGGCCACGAATTTACTGAAATCCTTTGAGCGAGGAGCTCGGGAAATGGTTTTAGGTATTTTTATAAATGGCTCACGGAAACAAGTTAGTTATTAAACAATTTCCTGGAGCGTGCGTGCAAATTTATGCATAACAAGCTGATATTTGATCTTCGAGCAAAGCTGTTGATCGTTACGTTGTATACTATTTTGAATTATAAATTACTGTAACACCATAAATGCGCACTATTCTTACAGTAGCACATAACAATTTGGGCACAAGTTACTTTGATTTTATTTCCATCTTCTTGAACGTATCTCTGAGTTTCATTGCACATACATATCATGTTAAAAATATGGCAAAAATGTAGAAAAGAACATGACGAATTGTTTCAGAGAAAACTGTAATATTTTAGAACTGCCTGAAAACTCCAAGGCTTTTTAAAAATAGATTGAACCACATGTCATTTTCCTGCTGGCGCGAGCTTAATATAACTCTTCGTATTAATTCGGGAGCCTAGTACAAAAATATAAACATCTGCTCGAGTTCGTTTATCAACAAATAACCCTAGCCAGTGTATTATTCGCAATTGTGGAGTATTAGAACTTGGGAAATCGCTACACACGTCTACCCCAGTACAGATGCAAACTATACTATTTAGGTAAATTAGAACAGTAGAAATCTACCCCAAAGATTTTTACATTTTGTGTAGTAATACCTTTACATACTAAACTAATTACAGTAATGTAACGAAACTACCCGTAGTTTATTCGATATATTAATAAGCATGCTTACAAATTATTATTCAGTTTTCTACCTTATAGATTAACACAAACCAAGTGAAATGACTGTGAATGCTGGCAGCTATTGAGATTTTTATGATACATTTGAAAATTCTTATTTTTATTTAAATAGATCTAGATTATTGTAGAGGTGACACATATTCGGTAAATGTTTTTTTTTAATATTGTAGGTATTTAATATTTACTTTTTTGAACTGATTTGATTTAAGATAACTAATATGTTTGACTACCTTAGGATGATTAAATGTATATCTACTCAAGATTTTTATTGTTAAAAAGTATGTATTTACAAATTTCTTTTTTAATTCACCTGTAGGGCCACTGCGAGAAATGTATGTATCAGCTTCAGGAAACAATTTACCTTAACCCACTTTTGTATTGAAACCGCAAGGAACTTTTATAAATTAAAAAATTAGAAAACTTTACAATGTAATATGTATATGTAATTCACTGAAATGGTGTAAAACAGATACGCTGTTAGAAAAAAAGAACTTTAATGAAGAAGTAATCAAGGGAAGTTATAATTATTATTAATATTAATGCAGGTACCTACGTGGTTTTCATTACATTGATTGTATATATGGTATGTATTATTATGTACATTGATTTTCAAAATATGCAACAGATAATGGTTCTAAAGGATCACGATGAAAAAAGTCCAGATGTGGGCATTTGAAAAGTGGAGATTTTGACTTTAAAAATTGAGATTTTGAGACTAGAAAATTCAACTTTTACACTAAACCTCGATTTTTAAAGTAACGATTGCGACTTTTAAACTATAAAAATTCGAAATCTCACTCACTACATACACTATGTTTCTACAATTACGTTTTATTCAATGAGGAATACGAATAGCAAAATTTTGTGCGTCATGTTGACATCTTTAGTTGCGTTTGTTGTTTACCTACATATTATAGTATTATTATTACGAGTTAATAATAATAAATAGCAAGTTTTAAGCGAACTTCTCGTCTGATCATAGAATAATGTTGATATTCTTATTCAACAATTGTGTTAATTCTTTCCATGTCAAAAGAATATGCTGACTATATGTACATGTATAACGTAAAGTAAGCTTTTTTGAGAGGTATCAACAAAAACCAGTTTCTTTAAAAACATAAATGTATATGTACATTATTTTACTTGATTTGTTATTACAATACAAGCAATTTATAAAGTTTACATAGGGCATTGTACAGCGCTAATATTTATAACTTCCTTAAAATAGATGGTTTTTCTAAAAATTTTGCAACTAAACTTTTATTATACCGATGGGGACAAAATTATATATAACAGCAATGAAATAACGTGAACAAGAAAATAACACGTATTGCTTGAGTAAGAAAGAGCTAAACATAGTAGCAAATATTCGAGTAGGCCTGACGCTCATTTTAATTATCAACCACACATGCCTACTAAAATAATTTTTTCGTATCGTCGTCAATTTCTTACTCAAGCATTCTATTTTGTTGTTCATGTTATCTCATTGCTGTTATATATAATTATGGCCCCATCCGTATACATAGTTTATTCTAAACTAATTTTGCTACTGGTTCATACGATGACTTTGGCAAAACACAACGCATATTTGTTTGTTTCTTACGTTTTAGTAATTTTGACGGCAATTTTGTTCCCACAAATATATAAAACTGATAATTTTTACTGAACTGTAACAGATTAAAATAGCATCTGTTGCGCTAATGTGTTTACCAAATAGTATATTATACGCCAAGTTAGAGAAATATGTTATTACAGATGCAACGCACGAGAGCTATGAGGCTTCTCTACCGCGGTGTCTATACTATATGTTGCACTACTAGCACCATACCTCCTATTTTTGAATTTAATAAGTTAAATTTCGAGACTTGACATTTGTGGCAGTAACGATTATTGACCGTTGTTAATCGCCGTCCTTACCAACGGTCAATAATCGTTACTGTCCATAATAGTTATTTTATTATACAAGACGATAAAGTTAAATTTTATCCACGAGTGCATCGTTTAATGGTTTAATGATTCAAGAGTGGATAATAATAACTTTATCGTCATGTATAACCTAAAATTTTATTCAATTCTTATAATTTCATTAATCAATAAATATCTAAAAAACACAAATTTGTATTGACAGCCGTGAAAAGGCATAGTAGCAATTTGGAAAGAGTCGCATGTGATTCGTGTTACCCGGTAGCAGTACTGAAATGTATTGTCAGTCTATGTCAAATTCGAGGTTGGTAGGTTACGTTTTGTTTGTTATTTGACACATACTGACGCAAAATTTCACCTGCAAATCTCGAATTTGACATAGCTTGACGGTGCTAACAACAATAACTTATTGTCCTATAATTGGAATTTTTCTGTTGGGCAATAAATAAATAAATAAATAAATAAATAAATAAATAACAATACAGTATAAAGTGGCATAAATAGATACAATTCTATTTTATGCTTCTAAAATGAACAGAACTACAACTTGAACCGTAAGAATTGAATAAAAAATTATTACTGACCTGGGTTCGTAGTGCTAGTAGTGAAAATAGTTATTTAGAGCGAAAAACTAGTCTTACGTGCGAGTTCGACAATTTCGAGCCGAAAAAAATCGAACAAACCTGCTTTCTGAAGCAGAACTATATAACATAAATTCACAATTGTTAGATAACCTGAAGTTAACTATAACCATTAGATTCGAAGGGTAGCTACAGTAAGTTTAAAATCTAAGAAATTTATTGCGGAAACCGAGTAGTCATCATGACAAAATTTATCAGAGCATGATTCGTTATAGAAACATGTATGTGTGATTTCATTATTCATACGCTGCTAAGTCTGTGTATATGCTATCGCTCACGCTGACGTGCTTTCGAAAAATTCTGATCTGAATTTACTTTTGTATGAATTAAGTACGTAGTAGGCTATATCGAAGTTTCAATATTCAATAATTTGAATGAAGTCTATATACTTTAAATGGAATTTCACTAACTAATCCAAATTGTAGGAATGATAATTGTATAATATTTCAGTTAACATTCATCGGCTCTATATATCCGATCAGCACTATAATTATGTAATTTCTATAAAAAATAATAAACTGTGTTCAGGCCAATTTTATTGCATATGTAAGTTGCGTTTATGTTTTACTGAATCTTAACTATGCTAGAAATAAGTAAATAGAAGCATTTAATCATCTATTTAGATTTAATCTTGATATGTTTTGCATGTTTCAACAACGTCTGAACAATTAACTGGATATTTAGCGTAATCTTTCCACCCTTTTCTCCTTTGATTAATAAATCTACCAACATCAGTTATTTTGAACCGTTTCGTTGTTAAATGGGAAATTTAGTGAAATGAAGTAAACTGGCATTATCTCAACAAAAAAAAATGAACTCAGAAAACACCAAGCTGTTTGAAATTGAAGGAAAGGTAAAATACGACACATTAATAGCACGTTAGCGCAAAATGTACAATTTTTATTTTCACATGACTTGTCAAACCGGAAGTAACAAGAACAACTTTACTTACAAAAGTAGTAAGTAGGTTAAACAAATGAACAGAAATTCTTTTATTGGATTAAGCATACCCCATTCACTTCCAATTGTGATTCTCAACAGGCTTTGCATGTGCATTTTTTAACGGTGTAAGGCACATTTGGTAACAAAAAATTAACAAAATTAATCATTTTCTGAGGTGAATTAAAATTATTGGAAATAATATTCCAAGTACAGTAAATAATACTGACAAGAAAGCCTGCATTTTAAGGTCTTATAATAAATTTATTGCCAAAATGAAAAACGTGAATTCAAAAATCAAATTGTACAATCGGCTGCAAAAATCATTTATTATGACATATTCGCATTTAAATTATATTGAATACATAAACCGTTTATTAGTTATCAGTAGGTGAAGTATTCGAAATTTTGAAGCAAGTACGAGAAAACATCGACAATAGTAACATAATTCGAAGGATCACATATTTATGGAAGTTTTGACAAAAAAATTGTACTTTGGACGATTATTGAATTATAGAAGACATGAGCCAGAATTTGAAGAAGATTAAAAAAGTAAGGAGGACTTGTTACTACTAAATGTTCGTAATATGTAAGATAACTATTAGTTCTAACTTAGAAGTAATGCCTCTATTGATTCACAATAATACCAGTAGTATGGGGTGGGCAAATTTCGATGTTTTCATAGGAAGTCTTGACAACTATAGGAGATATGGATATCAGAAATTTGTATTCAAGTTCTTGCATTTTTCACACTAAAAATGCACTTGCCAAAATTTAAATATATGTATTCTTTCCTATACGGGAGAGGTTCACAATATGAAATGGTTCAAGAATAAAGTACCCTTATTTTTAAAAATAGACTAAATAGTTATTTGAAAAAGTTGCTTAGCATTGAAAGTATGTGTCAAATATGAAGTTACAACTACCTGCTCCGAAAAACAAGTTTCCCTGGTTTCTCCTATTTTTTTCATACCACCCTGTGCATTACAAAATAAGATATTTCAAACTTAACTTATCAACGGATACGATAAAGGTGTACTGTCGAACTTGAGTTTCCCTTACTTAGCAAACATGATATTACGTGATTCGAAATTAGCGCTAAAAAATCTCATTTTTGTATCAAACAACAGGTAACAAGTATCTTCAAAACAAACGATCCAAACATTAATAACAATTCAGATCAATTATAATTTTTAATAGAAATGTTATAAAAAATATTTCCAATTAACATTTTTATGTATTTTGTAAAATAAGGGTTCTCTATTCTCGAACCATTTTCATATTTTCAAACCTCCCCGTATACGAAAAAAGATATTTAAATTTTTGGAAGTGCATTTTTAATTTGAGAAGATGCAGATACTTTTATCAAGATTAAAATTTTCTGATAAATGGATAATGAAACAATTTTCCATATGTGTCCAAATGTATGACGGGCACTGTATAATATTGTAACATTATAAGCAACAAACAAACGTGATTAATTCTGTCAATCAAACGGTGATATTGTAACAACGAAAAGACAGGTATTTTGTTTAATCACGTACATTCTAAATGGCACAATCCTCTAACTAGAAAACAAAGACATATTTAAAACTACTTTGAAAATTGTGAATTTTTGCCATAAAGTAGTGAAACTGAATAAATCGATCCCATATGATATACTGGGTGACAATGAGATCAGGGCCCTGCTTCTGTATTCTTTATTTATCAATGGATTTGGAAAAAAAATTATATGAAGATATCAGACATAATTTCTGATTGACCAATAGATATAATTAAAATATCCCACTTCCAGTTTCACCAGATCACCAAGTATATTTTGTTTTTCGGAATCCATGAGTTAAATTACATAACAGAATTGCAATATTTTCATTCTTTTAACAAAAAAAATTGTTTTATTTTATTTTTTACCATAGAAACCCATAACTGAAAAATCTGTTCTAAGTGACTCTAGCAACTCATAATAATAGCTATTTTATCAGTTGGGTCAATAACAAACGCTTAATGAAATAATCAAACTTGCTAAACGCGTTGTTTAAAAAAGCCACTTTTAAATGACACCTACTAAGGGTCATCTTGCCATTCGACAGCAAATTTAATTACTAATGTAACGATATAAATTATGCACTACTTTATCTATACCTAAAACTGCAAAACAATGAATTCATTTTTAAAATTTGTATAATTACCTAAGCAAATTTGGCAACACTGTTGTATGTAATTTGAGTATTCGAATACGAAAAACATAAAATGTATAGGGTGATCCCTTTAAAAAGTAAAAGTCCGGCAGAAATCCGCCGTTTTGATTACATTGGTCTATCAATCCGAAATTATGTCTAGTATCCGTTTATCAAATTTCATTCAAATTCATTCATAAGTAAAGGAAATACAGGGATGTGCCTGGTCTCATTGTCACCCGTTATACCACTGAAATGGGAAAAAATCCTCTTTCGCATAATGCCGCAGTGAACTTTTGTTTATAACTCGAAAAAACAAAAGACGATTAGCCTATTTTTGTCCCCACCATTAAAGCTTTTCTCGAAAAAAGAGATAAAGGATAGGGGGTCAATTTTTCCATATCTCCTATAGTTATCGAAAGATTCCCTATGAAAATATCGAAATTTGCCCACCCAGTACTACATTAATTTCTCATTATTTTATACTAATTGATACTTTTATATTGAGTTTTCTCCACTATGCCAAGTTAAATTTGTGTTATTGCTTCGTTACAATTTAATTACTTCACTTACTTAAAAATTTGACATAATAACCATTCACTTTATTTATGTGTATAAAATATGAATATAAATTCATGATTCATTCATAATCAATGCTTGCTCAGAATCACAAGTGGACTGAGTACATATTACATACACATGTAAAATTATGTTAACGGTATCTATGGATACTGGAAACTTATTTGAAACTTCCTTAATAAAACAAATAATATTGAAGAATCCGAGTATGGTAATTAAAGTGCCTAGTTGAACATTTCTGTGCATTATAACTATACTTTATATGCACAGTCGTGTGCAAATAAATCTGGGACAATGGTTTTTTCATATGTAGGTTGAGTTGAGAATTGAAGAATATCTCCATGGATTTTCTGCTACCAGAAAGAGCTACATTTTCATTTACTTGTCAGAGTTTAATGTAACTCTTGCTGATAGCAGGAAATCCATGGAGATTGCTTCAAATTTTAACTCAATTTACATATGAAAAAACCATTGTCCCAGATTTATTTGCACACGACTGTACCATGTTTCAATTGAATTAAAAATAAGAATATTTTGTTCTTCCGAGTTCGTGTACTACATTGCTGAATTCCGACTCGGTTATTACATTCGGGATGAAATTTTTTACAATTGCATTAAATAAAGTCATTAGTGTGCAATAATTTCGTGCAGGCTTGAGAAAATAAAAATATGCCAATATGTATTAATAATAAAGGGTCTATTACCTATCATCTTTATGATATTTCAAAAATAGAACCATTATAAATAATCATTATACCGTTTATGATAAAAAATAGAAAAGTTATAAATTACTACGATTTTAAACGAAACAGAGTACAATGTGCATATAGCGTAACAGGATCGATAAACTAGGGGAAACTGACGTAATTTGTAACTAAATACTAATGAAAACGGAACATTAATATGTATGTTAGAAAATACTTTTCCATTACCAAAATTTACAGTCGAAACGCCGCTCTTTGCAAATTATGAGCTTCGGCACTTTCTCCATTAGGAAATTTAACTCAAATATATTCAAGTACGCTACGTTGACTGATGATCCCAGAAGCTCTTTGGAGGAAACTCGAGAAGCTGCTGCATTTTTCTTAATTTTTTGCTTAATCTTTTTATACTTGCTTGTGGTGTTCGACTTTTTTGTACGCTACATCAAGACCTGGTAGTGTTAAGAACAGACAGTGATATATTTACCACTGGACTAGTAACTTATTCAGGTACGTATGCTTGGCGTGTGCATTGTTCATCACATAATCAGATATGCAGGATAAAGCACAACCCCATATGCATGCATCAACTAGTATGATTGTAAGTTTTGACGAATTTCGAAACTGTAGTACAGTATGAGCCTCTAGTTATCCGTATAATAATTAATTAATAAACGTCAAGGCGTTATGCTTCCCGGAAATTGTAATGTTGTTAGATACGGGGTAAAACAACAGTACTACCGGAACACTTAAACAGTTTTATAGTCGAATATGGTTAATTAAAAACTTTATCTTTGCCATGCGTAAAGTTCAATTTCCGTTTTAGGAGGAAATAATTCAAAATTAGAAATATAAAGTAAGCTTGACATGATACAACGCTAAATGTATAAACTTATTTTGATCACAAAAACAGTGGTTGTTTGAAAGATATATTTGCAATTGATTTGTAGCCAAAGATATAACATGGCAAAATGTTTATTGTAGTAGTTTATTACGGCTGTAAATAAAACAAAATTACGCCTTGTACTAGTAAAGTACTGGGTAGGTACCAGAGGCATCATCTACTATATTCAAGTGTACAAAGGCTTGGTATTGTTTTGTAGAAACGGCGTACTTTATTTAACATTGATTAGAAGGGCGCGGGCAAACTGCACTCGCCTTCACTTGCCTTCAAATCCCACTAGACAACTGCACTCGTCATTAACATGTAGGCATATAAGCGGCTGAACCCTTTAATGAGGTGTCATTACTGGAATAACATTAGCTAATAGAAACTATGGTATGATACAAAATTGGTTGCATCTAGTATGGATATAGAATAGTTCTTGATTTATGAATGCAACTGTAAGTCACTTTGACAGGTTTGACATTTAAGTATAGACGTCGTTGCATTTATAAATTAAGACCTATTCCATTTCTATACTAGATAATGAAAATACTTTTTGATCATACTTTAGATAGGCACTGTACATTCTACTGCGATTTATCCTTACTACTAGTAGATTTCATTTTGAATTCAACAATTTAATAGTTAAAAAACTGCTAATTTAAATTATTTCTAGGTTCAATTGTATTCAGCAAAAAGAAGAAATATTTGGAAATTTCGTGTAATTACTAATTATTTATAGGATTTTTGTTTATTCGTTTTGTTTTTAATCTGATTTCATTTGATACTAGATGTAATTTACTTCTCTATTTGTCGTTTTCTAGTGATTCATATTTCTCACGTCAATAATAGTTGGATTTTTATTTTCAAACCTCGTTTCTTCTAATGTTTGGAGATTTCAAGCGTTTAAATTGTTATTTTAAAGGTGTTTATTTTTTATGCTTTTAAATAATAGTATATTATGTAACACGTTTTATAAACGGCGCTTTAATCACGAGTCACGAGGCATGAGCGGAGCGTAGCGCAGCGAGTGTTTAATAAACGAGTGTCTAGACGAGTTTATATAATGTGTTACATACTATACTTTTCCTACGACCAAAAAATTTAGACAATATAACATATTATTTCATTAACATTTTGAATATTATGTTAGGTTGAAAAGCAAATACTGTTTGAACCTAACTTCACCCCATGACTAAAACGTCGTTGGCAACTTCAACTCGTGACTAAGAGGCTCTTTAGTCACAGGTTATGAAGGCATGATTAAAAGGTCACTTAGCGACGTGTATGTTAGTATGTTAAATACCATTTTAGTTACAGGAGTAGAAAAAGCATCTTAAAAAGGCTAAAAGTGTTTTTTTATGTTTTAACTCGGGTATAGTTGAATAAACGGTAGAATTAAGCGATATAAAATAAAGCTCTTTAAAAATACGACTATACAGGGTGCCCAGTTTAAGAAATCCGAAATTAGTAAATTTGCACATTTTGAACACTATTTCTCCAATACAATCGTTATTATGTCTAAAACCCTTAACTTTAGATCCATACAACTTATACTTAACTATAGAGCATTCTAAAGAAGAATAAGTTTGATTTGCCACACTTGTGTGAGCCAACCTGTACAATAAACATATTTTACTAATGCATAACTTTTATCTAACTCTCATGCTTTTAAAAAAATATCCCCCTCCTGCATCATTTCCTAACCCTGTATGTACAGGGCCATATTTTAACGGTCTATTTTACGTTACAAATTGACGAAAAAAGTCATATAAACAGAGGTTCAATTCTCAACCTTTACAGAGATATTAGGGGGGGGGGGGGCTAAAATTGAAGGTTTTCCATTTTACTGAAAACTGGAAAAATATATTCAAATGAACATTGGCAAGTTTTTTCTACGAATAGATGACTTCTGATTTTTAAAAATCTTAATGTATGAATTTAAGGGGTTGAAATTAGCAACCCATAATGTATTTTATTTTTTGTACAAAACTATTAGTTTTAAGTAAAAAATAAAAAGGGTTAAAAAGTTTTTACGTAAGACAGGCTTTCCGATACATTTTTTAACCAAATTCTACCGGGTTGCTAAATTTAATATTTTAAAGTCATACGTAAAAATTAAAAACCATTTCATAAATAACCCTTCTATTAGTAAAAACTTCCCGGTAAATTTCCAAAAATTTCCGAATACTAATAATCGGCGTTGCTATGGAAAATTTCCAATTAAATTTGCATAAGGGATATTCTCACTAAATGATTGCAACATTCATATTTGAATTTTCAATGCAAGTAAGTTTCACTTTCTCAGTTTCCATTTTTAGACAAACAAAAATATACGGCCCTCATTACCTCATTTGCTTGATTAACGAGCTCGTTAATCAAACAGCAAATTCATGAAAAAAAGTATAACTTTCAAAGCTAGTTATACAAATTACTATTTCTGGCTTCATCTGATGATGATGACATACAATATCGTCAACAAAGGTATTGTAGTTGTTGCAGTAGTTGATCTTAAAGAATGCATTAGAAGATCTAAAATATTAACCCATCTGTTTTATTTTAGGAAGTTCTTTTTTAAAATAAGTGGGATACGACAATCTAACCCTAACAACTATACTACTTGAACTATTTTTTTATGTTAACAGTACTATCAAAGTATGCATTTTTAATGAAACCGATATAAACAAAGAGCTATTTGAATATTAAACAATCAAAACTGGAGAATGAGAAAGTTAACATGTTCGTAGGCATCTAAAATTACATACGTAGTATGTTCAATTTTATAATTTAAATGGAATGTGCTTCAATGTACCTAGAATAACTACAGTCCGACTACCTTATACAGAAGATGCATTACAAAATTTACTGGGACACTTATATCAAGCTGTAAAATTTTATTGGCAATAAATTGCTCAACGCATAAAATCAACAATGAAACAGTAAAAAAGGCGATCAACTGATACAGATTAAAATATGAAATAACAAATTCAATTATTATCGTGTGACTGGTAATTACATGTGTACGTAAAATGAGTGAGGTATGAAGTTAATTGTGTATTAACACTTCATTCGACATCAAAAGTAAGATGTGCGATGAATTTCTTGACATTACTGTTATTTTAGATTTTCTCATAATTGTTATTATGCAACCCCGAAATATTTTACATCGTATTTTATAGACTATTCAATTCACCTGTCATCTGTCGAAAAGTAACCAATGAAAATCCAGAATTCTGACGTTTCTTGACCAATCAAAAAAATATCAGTGGATATATCTTCCTAGAAGGTATTCAAGTGACTATTTTTAACAAATGCGATTTTTATTAGAAAAAGTCAATATTCGTGTTCTGTTACTATAGAAATTACGAAGTTTGTTGCTAGATTTACTGAAAACTAATTTGAAAAAGTAGTTTGGTTTATTAAATAGTCCCCCGAATACCATTCTTAGTCAAAGTTAAGTAGATTATTTTTGCGGTGGTATCACTACTCATGTCCATTGCGCTTGGGATTAGGACTCGTGCTATCGCACTCGTCCTAATCGTACCAAAGCGCAATGGACATTCGTGACACCACCGCAAAAATAGTCGACATAACTTTGACTACTCATGGTATTATAAGTGAAAACACTCTCAATTTCTACCTTTTAAGAAGTAGTTACCTTAAAAATTGTTATGTCTCCGGAACTGTTATTGCGATATGAAGTGTGTGTATACTTGAATGGCACCAATTTACAATCACCGGAAGCAGCTCAATTTTAATAATAATAATAATAATAATATAAACTAAAACTTTATAATAACAAGTTGTATATAATAGAACAGTGGTTCCACATTTTACGCTTTTTAAAGCCCCCGTCTAAATTCCTATTTTTAATAGAACATTTTTAAACACTTAACATTTCATTGTAAGTGGAATAAGCCTATCACAAAATTATGTAGCTCTACTTATTCTTTTGCCATCTGAATTGTTTATTAGTCGCCAAATGTTTCATTCTGTGGTATTAAAACCATTTAACATTTCATAATATAATTTTAATTCAGAATTTAATAGCCTAACATTGTAAAGATTTTATTTATGGAAATTTAATATTTCTTATCGTTACTATAACAGATTAAATTTTGGATACAAATATATTAATAATCAAGGGTTATTTTCGTTGAATTAAGATATTAAACTTTTAAACTTGAACAATATTTTAAATTCTAGAATAACAACAATTATCTCATGCTCACTGATTCTTTACAAGACTGATTCTATTACAAACACACTGAAAAAATAAAATAAAAATGGTCTGCTTTTGTATTTTTAACAACCTTTTCTTAAGAAACTTTTGTTGTATCTTGTACAATGAGGCCACTTTAATCTGGAACCGGTTTTTTTTGTTACACTCTATGCAGTGTAGGTTATGTGAGTGGAGTCATTTAAGTTTCGAAGTAACCTTTTGGTGAAACGATTAATGAACAATCCCTTATTTGTAAACTTTCTAGATCGCATTGTATACTGGACCTATCAACAGGAAATTTTGATTTAACGTTTGTAGAATTAACTTGCCCTAGTTGTTTGTAGGTTGATATGATACATGTATGTGACACCAGCGAATTGCTGCTTCCTACTCATCAAATTTATGTGTATCGATTAGTACTGTCATGGTGTCGATTCATCTGCAGGCAGAATTGCTTCGTAATGACAGCATTAATTCAACATTTGATGAATTAAGAAAAAAAGAGTGGCTCAAAGTTGCTTTATAACAAACTGTACTAATTTAGTAACATATTTTATCTTACAGTAGCGCCTATTACCATACATTATACAACTGTTTTCAGTGACTAAAATGAAGTTTTATTCACAAGTGAGTTTTCATTATTTATATTACTGCATTGTTGTTAGCACTGTCAAACTATGTCAAATTCGTAATTTTCAGGTTAAGTTTTGCGTCATCTGTGTCAAATAACAAACAAAACCTAACCTACGAACCTCGAATTTGACATAGGCTGACAATACACTTCAGTACTGTCAAACGTATATCACAAATCATAGGCGACATATTCTGACTGCGCAAACTATTTAGGCACAAGATTTGCTACTGTAAGATAAAACGTCGTATATCACACGTGAGCGAAATGCCATTATATAAGCTCGTGAGAAATTGTATCTACTATTCTCTCTTTTCGTTCAAATAGTTACTTCCTCTAACAAATGTTGTCACCAATTGATTTAGATACGGAATTCTACTATTTTCCTTTGAATATTTCCACCTATCATTTGTATTGTTAAAATTCGTTCAATAACAATCAAGTACATAGTATTAGTGAATATTTGCACATACATTTCTAAAACTGAAAAATGTAAATTCATAGATTTGAGAATTATTAACAATTTTTTACATCGAAAACAGGTAATAAAGTGAATGTAGAGAATATGTTTATCGGGAAACAGTCTTGCAATATACATTCATTAGTATGGTCAATTTAAATGGGTGTATACTCACCTCGGTAGAAGTAGATTACACTAAAAATTAATTATTAAAGACAAAAAAAAACGCATTAGGGTCTGGTAAATACTTTTGAGAACTGGCTAAATCAGATATGATTACATTAACATAATGCACCAGATATGATTAAAATACTTCAACAAACTCAAACCACTGTTTTTTGCTTCTGTATTTTATTAATTCCAGTGACCTTCAACCAGTTTAAGCAATTAAATGTTTTAATTTTGTATGGAATTGTTATTAATTTTTGATGTACCCTAATTACCTTTACATTTAATGACCATACTTATGAATCGCCCTGTATTCCTTTTGCATGGTAACAACGGTATATAACTATTGAATATTGCCATACATTTTCTAACAACCACTGGAATGAGGTTATATTTATCTTTTTGTTTCCATGGAGATAATATTAGATTCAGGTGATAATTTTTTACTATTGCAATTTTAGCGATAGTTTGCACAAGTGCAAACTTTCTGCACTCATTTGTGTTACTTGAACGTTATAAAACCTTCGATTTTTGAGCAAATAGTACACAATGCAATTTTCTTGCCGTATATCCTACGTGCATTGAATATTCCAGATTTTTTTTGGTTAATCGCCCATGCTTTTTTCAAAGCATTCGCAAAGCTCGAATAATTTTTCGGTAATATTCAACACACTACGGATTTTACAAGTAGGAAATTTAAATTTGATTTAAAATTGTTGGAGTGTGGTGCAGGCAACTGTTTGTTTTGAAGCTATTAAATATGTAAAAAGATACTAGTTGCAACGTTAGTAAATGTCAACAAATGCATACATTTTTCAAATTGGATGCGTTGAATTTTGCTCCATTTGTGTTAGACTTTCTATTATTTACAATTATGGGTTATTGGTAAAAATTCTATTATGTACAACGTTATTATGTTCCACTGATACAAGCCCAGGTTTATTTACATCAAACTAAAATGTTCTGTACACTGTATCATAAAGTTCACAATAGCTGTCGAGCTACATATTAACTAAGTGGTTATGTAGTAGAGTTAACTGTGGTGGTGGAAAGTTAGATTAGCTGGAATTGCACACAGATTAAGTAGAAAGTACTCACCATTTGAGTTCCATGTTCGGGTAAACCGTGACAGCCATTTGGAAGCTGACTTTTCAATCGATCCTGCAACCACACATCAGCGTCAATCAGCTGAGCAAACATAGAGGCGATGTAAGAGTAGGGACAGGATCTCATTTCGGAAATTTGCGGAAGAGGAGGCGAGACAGGAAGGATAATGGCCTTGAAAGTTTTTAAGACGTTGGGGATCATATTCCAAAGGGATATAGGTGCAATTTGAAGGTACATCGTTCGCACATATTATAGACATGCACATTAATTTACGCCACCTTTCGAAACATAATCGAAATAAAACAAACAAGTAGGTTCACTTCACGCCTTCTGAATTTGTATGCAGGGGAGATATGAAGAACAATCTATTACGTCTCTTCTCGAAAAATATGCCTACAAGGAAGACTATATATTATCCACAGAAAAGTGGGGTGCTTTTCAAATATATAAAACTGTCAGACTAATGTAAAATAATTTGCAGTGTGCTAAATTTCCATATTTTGTAGAAGCCCTATATAGCTTTGAGGGCATTTATTCCTTAAAGTAAAAAACTTTTAAAAAGCACTCCGTCAAGCTTTTATATGTATGGACAACCGAAACATTATTAATAGCGTTGTATTTAATATATAGCAGAGCTATTGTTCCCAAGTTTCATTTAATTAAAGTGTCCAATATTTTGCATATGCATATGTGCATAACAACGCCTTTTCGTCGTATAAACTACTAAATCGTCCCAACGCAGTTGTTCAGGAATTGCCTCGTCGTTGCAGGAGTATGGGATTAGCGATTGGTTAGTAAATGGGAATCAATTAGAGCCCTGTTCGAACTAGGCCAACCTACGGACTCGAGCTCGACCAGGGACGTTTGATTTATTATCGTTCCCAAATACACATCGATTCGTAAAAGCCCCTTTGAAGCGGGCACTGACAGACGGATTCTGTAACCATTTTCTTTCATAATTAGTACTAACTACATGCCTCCAAGCATTTTGTATATAACAGACCTCTAGCACAGGGAGAAGAAAAAATCCATTTATAAATTGTTATAATAATTTAAAAGTTAATACCCGGAACCACTATTGCTATATCATATTAAGTAATATGACGAAACTGATGTGTAACAGCATGCCATTTCTATATCAATCAAATATTACAAAACAGGTTAACATATTGAAACACTGCCTTAATAATGATTTACAATAGTTTTCAGTTGAACTGAATATGACACCATCATATTATCTTTCTCATAAAAAGTAAATATAATAAAAAAAAAGTTCACCATTACAGATGCATTAGTGCTATTTCAGATAAATGATTATGGCGTGTGAATAATGCGATGTACAAACATATTAAAATGCAATTTTCTGAAAATAGAGATCAAATGGAGGGGATGATTCAAGTGTACAAAATTAGTTTAACATAATTTCTTTAGCAGTGCGGTCTTATCAAACCTTGCGGTGAAATAGAAACGATACATTTTTTATTTTATATTGACTTCGCTTAGCTCTTATCGTTCTCTCTATATGCCTTCAATTCTTAGGGCATCTCTGTTCGTCGAGAGAACAACTCACTAGAAAAACTAGTGCTGGTAGGAAATGTAGAGGGTCAGAGAGTTCACTGAAGATCGCCGACAAGATGGACCGTCTCCATTCAAGACATAGCACATCCGTCGTTACATTTCGTAATCCACGCTACTAAAGACCGCCTCAAATTGGAAGATGTGAAAACGAAACTCCTCCTTAGAAATAATCACCCTCGGTGATGAGAAATACGAAATGCAGCGAGATCTCTTATCGCATACGCAAATTATGTTATGGTTATACAGTGTCCGCCAAAAAGTCGGCAAAATATGGGATTTTTTTTTATTTTTGATTTTTCAAAAAAAATTTTTACGTCAATAAATAATTTGTGCTTGTCTAAAAACCTATTTTTTAGAACATATAAATTGGATAAAGAAAAATCTTATTTGGACAACTGTAAAACAACATCTACCGGATTTTTGTAACAGTAGGTAATTCACGAATAGGGCTAGATTAGAGTTTCTAGAAGCCATTTAAATAAATATTAATTAGAATTGAAAATAGTTCTCCTAAATAACGCCTTTCATAAGAAACGCAAAAATTATGCAAACATACTACTTTTCGGTAAATAATAGAAAATCTACAGAAGTAATTAACATTTTATACTATTTTTTCCAATTATAAATCTTGTATATGAGTCTTCACATAAGAAAATGAATTTTAATATTAAGCCTTGGTATGTGAAATTTTGAAAAATATTGAAAAATTTGAAAAATTAATTTTTAACTAAAGTTAAAAAAAATAGATGTGTTCTGGCCTTGAGATTGTTCAGTTAGCTAAATATAACACAATCTAAAAAAATATCATTGAAATATTACTTAATTTCCGAAAAATAGCACTTTTGAATTTTGACAATTTCGAAAAACTCGATTTTCTAAATAAGTAAAAATCATTTTTTTTTAAAAATCAAAAATAAAATGTTTTCCAATATTATGCCGACTTTTTGGAGGACACTGTATATCATTATTTTTTTCAAAAACTATGTTAAATATCTATTTGTTCATATAATTCCTAGAAATGAGCACTAAATTTGAATAGAATATTCTATTGGTAAGCAAGTTTTACACAGCTGAATTTTATTTGTAATTCAACAATTTTTCTCAATGTATTAATTAAGGGCAAATACTTTTGCCGGTAAAAATGTTTTAAGAAAGTTTTTTGTTTTTCCAATGTCATAAGATCAACTAACTTGATCAAATTTCCGGGCCCAAGGCGAAGAAATTTGCCAAAGTTAGTTTGTCGAGGGACATTTCCAAGAAACAACAAAGCTCGAGTAAAAAATTTTCACTTATAATATCACAAGAGCTTAAATTATTTCCGGAAATTTTTTTGAGGCCACGAATATTTTGAAAATTATCCCGAGTCGAAGACGAGGGATAATTTTCTTAAAATATTCGTGACCGAAAAAAAATTTGCAGGAATAATTTACGCTCGTGTGGTATTCGGTAAGAAAATTTCACACCAAAATTTGGAATAAATATAATATAAATCAAACCTGACATTTTAAATTAATTTCACTAGTTGCGAAGGCGGCCTAGGTATTGCTGTTGTTGACATATGCTCATTTGTCATTTTTGTTTAAACGGTTCTGTCACAGGAGATGTCAATTACTAGGTTGAAGTGTATGTTTGAGCTTGAGTTTAATAAGTGTATACTGAAATGTCGCGATTTGGCAAAGAAAATCAACAAGTTATTAGACAAGAAATTCAAAACCTCCTACCAGATAACACTAGAAAATCAAAAGCAAGTGTATGGAAACAGTTTGTTGAATTTTGCAACGAAAAGTCGCATAATATTCATGAGTGTATGAGTGTCGTACAGCTGACTAATATACTGGAGGGCTACGCGTTTAATATGAAAAAGAAAAATTTTGAAGATTACAAGCAAAGTGTTGTTAAAGTTATGTGGAATTCTACTGCTAAGCAATTACAAGAAATTTATTACGAAAAATACAAAATAAAATTTAATCCGTTTTCTGATGTGGAATTTGCGACCGCCAGAGCTGCTCGGGATGCTAAGCGCAAAAAACTACAGAGCAACCCATCAAAAAGAAAAGTGAGTGCCTCCGCATTAACCAGTGACGAATATAAAAAAATTATTGAAATCTGGGATGAAGATACTCCAGATGGCTTGCAGCGTAAATTTTTTCATATAGTTTCACATGAGCTAGCATGGAGAGGAGGGGAAGGATGGTCTGCCTGTATCCAATATTTCAAAGAAGAAACTGATAATTTGGGAAACCCAACAGATCGGATAGAGTATAATCCAATATTCTCGAAAACTACACAAGGTGGTTCCAAGAAATTGTCAGATAGTAAATGGTTGATTCGAACTTTCGACAATCCACAGATGTGTCCCGTTCGTTTGTTTAAGAAGTTGATTGAAAAAAGGGGAAACCTTATCAAGACCGACAGATTGTTCTTAACTCCAAATCCATACTGGAGTCAACCCAATTCGAAAGGATGGTACAAGAACAGTCCAGTTGGTAAGAACATTATATCTTCATGGTTTAAATCAGCAGCCTCTAAAATAGGAATTGACACTAAAAAAGTTAAAATCACCAACCATTCTGCAAGAGCAACAGCTGTTTCGAATTTGGCCAAAGAAGGAGTTGGTGAACAGCAGCTCATTAAAATTACTGGACACAGTAATAGCCAATCAATCAAATCTTACTTACAATTGGACGTTGAACATCATCAGGAGATGATTGAAGCCATGAGGAGAACTTTACCAACTACTAGCAAGTTGAATCATAATCAGAGCACAACGCAAGAAAAAACAGAAAATAAAACAGAAAGTACCCAGATCCAAACCACGAATTCAAGCCAGCCCACAACTATTTATAATAATTGTGTTTTTAATGTTAATAATACCTATAATAATTAAATTTGTTTCAGTATTATTTTGCTTATTATTCGATACCATTAGATATTTTCCAAGAACGATAGTTCAACATGAAGTAATTTTGATGAAATTCAAAATGTAGGTGTATCCACCATATTTCCTTAGATAAAAAAATTACCTACTTTAGTTACACCAAATGGTAAAACTCAGATGGGTAGTAGTTCAATCTATCGCCCTTTGGCAATTTTAAGTCACTAGAGGTGGTAGAAATATATTTTTTACAAGTAACACGTCGTAATTTAGAAAAAATTCATATGTAGGTATATCCACCATATTTCGTTATATAAAAAAAATACTAACTTTAGTTACACCAAATGGTAAAACTCAGATGGGTAGTAGTTCCATATATCGCCCTTTGGCAATTTTAAGTCACTAAAGGTGGTAGAAATATATTTTTTACAAGTAACACGACGCAATTTTGATGAAATTCATATGTAGGTATATCTACCATATTTCGTTATATAAAAAAAATACTAACTTTAGTTACACCAAATGCTAAAACTCAGATGGGTAGTAGTTCAATCTATCGCCCTTTGGCAATTTTAAGTCACTAAAGGTAGTAGAAATATATTTTTTACAAGTAACACGACGCAATTTCGAAGAAATTCATATGTAGGTATATCCACCATATTTCATTATATAAAAAAAATTACCTACTTTAGTTACACCAAATGGTAAAACTCAGATAGGTAGTAGTTCAATCTATCGCCCTTTGGCAATTTTAAGTCACTAAAGGTGGTAGAAATATATTTTTTACAATGAACACGACGCAATTTCGAAAAAATTTATATGTAGGTATATCCACCGTATTTCATTATATATAAAAAAATACTAACTTTAGTTACACCAAATGTTAAAACTCAGATGGGTAGTAGTTCAATATATCGCTCTTTGGCAATTTTAGTTTACTAAAGGTGATAGAAATGTATTTTTTTAAGTAATTTACAACACTTCTAATCGAAAAAATACATGATTAACGTGGTTTGTTGCAGTAGGTGGCCGTGATAATTAGGCGGCCATGCTTTTGACGCAGTTAGCAAACGGAGACAATTGTCAAACGTTTCTTGTGAGCATTTGCGTTAAAAAATTTGATAAAAATGAAATGCTTTGAAAAGTATAATTTATGTAAATATTGCAAAGAGTTGAGCCACATGCAAATATGCCATCCTAATTTAATATATTTAACGAATTTAATCAAAGATTGTGAACAGGGAGTGTTAGAGTCGAATGGCTTGTTTAAGAAAATCCAAGAAAGTCTGCTGCGGATGTCAAGTAAATATGGGTTTATGCCTAGAAGAAATTTGAACAAAATTGTTTCAAAATATTACATATATTTCTTAAAACACAGACATCTAATTAATTCGTCACCTTCCTATTCACCATTAAGAAGGGAGGATGTATTAGAAGAATTCAATGAACATTTAAATCTTGTTATGTATGTAAATCCTACGTTTTAAATATAATTTGTTAATGCACAATTAAACAAATTGTGCAATTTGTGTCTTATGTTAAATTAAACTTTATAGGTAATAATAAATAAAAATGTTAATTCCTAGAAATCTCGTATTATTGACAAGTATATTATTTAGTGGTTGTAAAGAATAGATAAGATGGCAATGTGTAGATCATATGTGTTTACCTTCTCAACTGTCAAAAAATTTCCACTTAACTATCGTCTCGCCACGAAAAAATTTCCGGAAATTTTTCTGGTTGTCATAGTAACAAGTCAAAATAAAGGCATTTTATTGGTTGTAAAGTAGAGGTGTGGAATTTTCGGAGCAAAATCATGACTACGAATTACATTTTGTGGACTATTTTCTAAATGTCGGTTCATT
The DNA here is from genome assembly GCA_940337035.1 of Agriotes lineatus. NCBI lineage: Eukaryota > Metazoa > Arthropoda > Insecta > Coleoptera > Elateridae > Agriotes > Agriotes lineatus. Next base: position 69,595 of record CALNHX010004456.1, read on the forward strand.
TTATATTGGTATGCAATGAATATGACATTTATACTGATGCACAATGGTAGCCTAAATGACGTTTTTGAAATACCACTTCGATTAAAACAACATATTAGGCGGTTGCCATGGATACAAGTTTTAAAAAAACTCCAAGGAAAAATCTTTACCGCTATAAAAACGCGTGATTGGTTGAATGTTGAAAAATCATGACATTTAATTGGATAATAAGAGAATCGGGATCGAAATATAGTTATGGATAAAACACTATAATGTCGTATGTTTCACGTTTCAATAAAATACAATAAATAAACAAATATGAATTCCAGGAAAATGTACTCATTGTAAAATGCAATCTATAACTATTTAAGTTAGGGATTGTAATTCTTGTTTTACCGTCTAGAATTTTCAAACCCTCAATACAGGAAGTACACTTCATTTTTCGATCAATATAAATTATTATCATAGTTTACTAAATTAGTAGTACTTATAGCAGCATGCAGAGAGTGGTTTACAAACTTTTTAAAGATTTAAAGTCAGATCCAGTGTATCAAGAAACGGAAAAAAGTTCGCTCATATGTTCCGATTCTGCTGTGTTACGGAGTTCGAGCAGTCACCAAAATAGGGGGGAGGGGGGCGTGTTATTCGATATTTCAACTGTAAATTGTTATTTTACATCATAGCAACCATTACAGCATAGCAACGGCGATTCGTTTTACGTTTGGCAATACTAGAGTATATTGTTGGTGGCACTGTCGGTCTAGGTCGTATTCGAATTTAGCAGGTTAAGTTTTGTGTCAGTCTGTGTCAAAACTGGCGTAAAACCTCTAACCTGTGGACCTCGAATTTGACATTAACTTACAGTGCCACCAACAATACGCTTCAGTACTACCAAACGCATAACATCAATTGTAGCTGCTTATTGTGTTTCAGAACATAAATACAAGTTCTGCTCGACTTGCTTATATTTTGTCATTTAATGCCACTTTTATATAAAAATGTAATATTCACATTTCTATGTGAAATGCGATACAATAGTAGACGAAACGCGTTAGAAAAGTGGTTTTACTGAACGTGTATGGCTTGTGAAGCACTCGCACGGTCGTACTCAAACCAACCATACTTGTTCAGTAAAACGTCACTTTTCTAAACTTGTTACTTATACTATTTCAAAAGATAACATTGAACCCTACTAGTTTTCTTCAAATGTTTCATTTAAAAGCTGTTTTGTTAAGAACCTGTAGGAAGATGATCCATCACGCTAATAGTGGAGGTGTCTTGATACGAAGCAATAAGATTCAATAGTCTTCTGCACGTACATGTACGTAAGAATCCGTCTTTGTCTCTGAGAGGGTGGAAAATGCATTTTATGTTCAGTAATTGGCTGTACCATCAACATTCTCCACGAGCCGTAACATACAGAACATCTAAGTACCTACACAACATCTGGAGTTGAGAGAAATGATTTCTTTCCAGAGATGTTTTTTAATGAAAAACCAGTCTTTGTCATGAAAAAGAAACCAAATTATTACTTCTTTCACAGTTGAAATACAACTAATTACTACAGTTAAATGACATACTGTTTTTCTTTTACTTGAGGGCTCACATCTCTGAGCAAACGTTATTGTGTCATTTTACACTAATATATTCATCTGAGGTGTATTTTATTGTTGTTTAAAAATGCTGGCTCAGAACTGGAAAAATCCAAAAAGTGAAAAAAACAGTTCCGTATACTTTCTTAAACATTAATTTTTTTTAAACAATGTTTTTTTTAATTTACAACACTAAGAACACCACATAATCTTTCAACATAATTCCCTTGAAAATGAAGACAGCTGTATCATCAATGTTTAAACATGGCAGCGCCATTCTTGAAAAACTCAAGACTCTTCATCACAGAAGAATTTCTGAACTGCTGCTATAACAGCGTCATCACTGCTAAATTTTGATACCATGAAGACTATCTTTTAGCTTTGGACACAAATAAAAATCGCTAGGAGCTAGGTTAGGGTGGTTGCTTCATGACTTCAAACCAAATATCACGAATTGCATTCATAGAATAAAGGCTCTTATGAACCGGAGCGTTATCCTAATGAAAGAGAATTCCTTATGACAATTTTTTCTCTTCTCTTTTCTTTAATAACAAAGTTTAGGAACTGATGTTGCATAATACTGACCAGTGTTGTCAACCTACGATCTGCTCTGACTATGCCATTCACACGATCAATGTTTTCTTGAGTGCACGTAGAATGCGGCCGAGCAGCAACTTCTGTATGTCAGATTTGAATTCCTGAGACCAAATTTTTAGTATTTGATAGGAAGAAGCATAATCCTCAAGCACGTCACCCATATATCTATATCAATTTGTTTTGTTTTGTAGGTATTCATTCAGTGATTAAAACTCACTTTTCTCATTTCTCACCATCTTCAGGCAACTACTACTGTCAATGTGTACAACGTTTAAGCTATTGAAGCTCGGCTAATAAAATTTGGCCGTTTTCATGTCAATAAATTAAAAAAAACAATTCGTTTGCTAGAGGCCACATATTTCAAAGCCAAATATGCTAGGGAAAATAAATACTGTACAACCCTCGTAAATCTACAGATTTATTGTAAGGAAAACAATAAATTTTTAAGGAGAAGACAGTTAACATGTTTAAAATCCGCATTTTTATATCGCATACGGAATAATGTTGATCGGGCATATTTTTATTTTGAGCTTTACAGTTTTCAATATTTGCCGTTTTGTATTTTTAATATCCAGAGATCTAACTTAACCCAATCAAAGTTACCTTACTTAAATTTCCTTTTAGTCTAATTCCTTTAATTGTTGATTGAAATCTTTAGTTAGATCAGTTAGATCAAAACCCCTTTGCCTTCCGACGTAGTATTTTCAAAAATTATTCACAATGATTGTTGCTCCATCGTGGCGTTTATACATATTAACGATATAAGTTTGATTATGAGCATCTTAACCAAACGAGTTTGATTGCCAAAACGCGGTGAGCCCCGAGTTTTGCGGCAATCATACGAGTTTCGTTAAGTGCCATAAGCAAACGTGTATTGTTCAATACTTTATCTTCACCAATAAACTCTGGTTCGAAGTATTTTTTTAGCGGTAAAATTCATTACCGCACTGAGTGCGGTAATATCCATTACCGTGGCTGGTAATATCCATTAGCTCACTCAGTGCGGTAATGAAGCTCTTTACGATACTAAAATTAATTTGGTTACGAGTCTGTAAAACACCGATGAAGATAAAATATATTTTCAGTTTTATACTTTTTATATTTCATTAGTTGCAAATTTAATAAAATGTGTCTATTAGAATATGTTGCAATCTGCCCTAGCGATAATTTGAAATTGGCAACAGCAGAAGTCCATTAAAATATAAAAATGAATTGCATAAAAGGATTTAAACTATATAAAGTTTATAAATGAATTGGTTAAGGGTAGTTCATTGATTCATAAAACGTGACGTTCGTCCTATAACTTTATAGGGAAGATGTTAAACTTCACGGTTTATTTTGTTTGTAATTCTATTAATCTTCTAATTATTATTTGTATTTAGACTAAACCTACTGAAAAGTTCTCAAGCAGCTTTTTATAAAGCTATTAGAGCACTTGCAATTTACAATAACAACGCAACAGTGTCTCCGCTGGAAGCAATATAATTTAGGTAAAACACAATGATCGTGTTAAAATATCAGCAAGGGAAGCTTTCGTGACAGATAATCCAAGGGGATAGTTTAAAAATTAATGTTTGTGAAGACAGTGAATAGCTCGAAACGTCAGAAGAGCGTAACGAACCTATCTCGCCCCAGAAAATGATAGCGCAAAAAAGAATTCCACAGTGACATAGTGAACGACGTATTAAATATTCTGAACTAGTTTGGAAAAACTCTCACGTTGTATGACACCACAGGATGATTCGTCATTCACTGGATACCCCGGAGTCGTCTACCAGGCCAGGGTTCTCTCCTGGGACGTATCGATCAGAGCTGCAATTTGAAGGTTAGCAGGGGCGCAACACTGGTAATATTGATGCACTCAGAGACACCTATAGCCGTTGCATATGCAAATAATGACAATGCTTCATCAATACTAATATTATGATTTAATACACGCCCTCACAGTGTTTCTGTTGTTCTAACGTTTAGAAAGTTATTCGAAATTGACATTTATTTTTCGTCGCCTTAAAATACTATTGAACAAGTTATTCCGGGCTCTCTTTATTTTTCGTAGATTAAAAGATGGTAGCAGTGGCGTATAGGTACTGTAGCAGTGGCGTATACTGTGTGTCCAGAGCATGGGGATTTCTTAAACGGTGAGAGCGATTCAGTTAAATAAGGCAAAATAAGAATAGAATGTTTATTTCATACCCTACAAAATTACTGAATTAAGTTAACGTTAAATTTAATAATTCGTCATTAGCAAATAAATTTAGTTGGAACCACTGGCAATACAACATTTTCATATTATGGTCTGCTGGCAACGAACAATAGTACGGCAAGTTTATAATGATACTAATGATAAACCAGTCTATTGCGAAAGTCTACGTAGTCATGTAGTGGTTGCTCGTGTTGATACGTGGACGAACATCATCAACAAACTGCATTTTCAGTACGAACTCTTGCCCTTCTCTTCTATTTCTATGAGCAATGCTGTGTATCTCGGAAAATATTCAACACATCTTTAAAGTCTATTCACCGTTCTCTCGAACACCATTCCGAAAATGTGATTCAATAATACATTTTTGTGTTCTATTTCAAAAACCAATGCAATTGTGACTTAATTGAATTTTCAATATAAACTTATGACGACAAAAACAGTAATGACATTATTTTTATATTCCAAGGCCAACCCTTGTGTTATTTCTTTTTAAACATATGGTAGAACTTTGATGCTTCAAGATCTTATCAATAACTTTGTTTTTTGACGGGCATGAAATGTGGGATGATTAGATGGAGCTAGTTTTCCACTTTTTACAGATAACTGTTTGATATGTTTCCTACAAATAGCAAAGTTAAAAACAAGCTATTTTGCACAGTACACCAAGCAAAAGTATTCAACAAAACAAACAAGAAACAAGAGAATACCAGCGAAAAATGTTGAATAACAAATCAATACCAATTAATACAACTAAAGAAAATTTTTTTAGAAATGTAATATGTATTGTTAAACATGGCTACTCACATTCACTGACAGGTTCATGAGAATTAGTGAAAAACTTACAAAACTTGTCCCAGGGACCTTTTCTCAGACATCATGTGTTTATGAAGCAAATGTGCAAATTATCTAGAACGTTATGTTTTACTGGCATGGCATGGAGAAACAGATGCAAACACAATTTTAGATAATTTACGTGATTGATTCATATGCACATGACGTCAGGGAAAAGATTCCTGGGATGAAGGGTTCTATCTATTCACAGGAAATATTAAATTTCAAACAATTTCTTTCAATTAATCCCTAATGATTTATAAGCAACTGCATGTTTATTGCATAATTTATCTAAAACTACTATTTTTGCGTAGTTTGTAGTGACGATTTGTAATAACAATTGATTAATTTCCATCTACATTATTTACATAATTCAGTTGTATTCTATATTAAACTTACATTAAACATTTTCAAGGAGCAACATTTACAAATTAAAGGTTTTTCATTATTCTGCCACTCACAAAAACCGGATAAGCACAAAGAGAGAACAATTAACACTAACACTAAATAGTTAAAACTATAAATCAAGAAAGCATACAACTATCCCAACTAAACAATTTTAGTATAAGAATTGTCCGCTAGTCCTTATTATTCCCTTTATTTTGTGTGAATATGTTTCTAGTCTCTTGTGCAAAAGCAGTTTTTTTATTATAACTTTGCAATTTCTAAAGATAAGTCCACCAAAACTGATATAAAAATGAGAAAAATAGCTTTGTTTAATGAAGCTTTTGACTCAAATTAGCCTAGATTAAAAAGCTGGCGCAAACAGAAAATCTACATTTCCATCAACTTGTAGTACAATACAGTATTTTCACGTACTGTAAGGAAATGTACTGTATTCGTAAATTCAAAATCGTTTAGAAAAGTGGTACTTTCTGCATAGTAACAATTTTCTGTATAGCAACGGCAAATCGTATAGAAAAGCGGCACTTTTCTGCATATTAACGCATAGTAAAATTTTTAAATTCACCTTATTTCAAATGACTTTTGATACTTTAATATCCATATTTTTAGGCTTTTCCCTAAGGTACGTGCAAAAGTAGCAAGTCCAACACGTGGGAAAAGTGTTTTTCCGTGATCGTTGCGTTTTTATCTCGGCTTCGTCTCAATTAAAAAGTTTGCGCCTTGCACGGAAAAACCCCACTTTTCTCAACTTGTACAATATATTATTTTCACCCATGAAAACGAAGTAATATTTTTAGAATTTGAATATGGATCTTAGCAGCAATTGCTGAATATTTTGTCCAATTTAACTGAACCTCTATTTCTCACTGTTTACAAAATCCGCATATTGAACGCGATGTTGTACATACCGTCCAGCTTTTGCGTGTACATTAGGGAGGCTTAATTATTTCAAAAAGTAGTAAATGTACATAGTTAAAGAAATATACTGAATTATGTGTGCGTACAGAGAAGCTTCAGGACAAGTGTCATACTTAAAATAATTTGCAGCCTATATGTACACCACAATCACTCATGTTTTTGTAAGCTTCGAGGAGAGTTGTTCTTTTGACCGCCCCCGTAAACACGCCACTGGAAGATATTAAAGTTTGAATGCTAAATGAAATATTACTAGATGTTGATATTGATAACCCTGCTTCGAGTTAATAATTTACATGTATTAGTGCGCTGGTCTAAGAACTCTCTTCACATCGTGAGGTAATTCAATAGACATATAGTTTTGCTTCTTGCCTATCGCCACTATAAAGACCTCTTTCCAAAGTTGAATTTCCCATTTACTAGTTTAGTAAGAAAAGTATTTAACAGCGTTTTGATAAATTTGCACTTCAAATCTGGCACCATCTCGATGTAAGCGGTAAGCGATTTTTTAAGGGGATAAAGGCTTAAAAGTCACACAGTCTTTCTTCCCGTAAAATTCCTTCCACACGCCTAACAATGCGTGCAGTTTTCAGAATGTGGCATCTACGAGCATTTTGTGAATTGTTGCAATAAAACTTTTTACGCCACTGTGCTACTGCCGTTGTTTACACATATTTCTTAAAGTATAAACCGTTCCTCAGTTTAAAAAATGGAATCACAGTTTGCCGATCTATGTTTTAACGTGATTTGTGATGCAAAGGGACTTACTGAATTTGGTATGTGCAACCACGACACAACACCAAATAATATATTTTTTATTTGATATACGTAGTTCCAGGCTGCCAATTGCAACGCACTATACACGGTGTAAAAGGCAGTATTAAAAAATACAAGGGATCGACTATACCTGTGGCCATGTAGCATAAGCACTGTTGTTTGTTTTACCATGCCAACGATTGATTAAACTGTGTTACATAAAATACATTTGAAAAAAAGCAAAAGTTTCATAAATACTTATTCATTCCATGAAGCACATTTGCTCGTCAAAACAAACAAAAGTATTTGTACATTCATTTTAAAAAACACTTATTGATATTTTATTCGAGTCAAAGCTGGAGCTTGTTTCCATATGTACGACATTTCCGTTTACACCCTGTATAAACGTGTTTCAGTTGAACTAGTCTCGTAGTAGAATGTTATATTTTTTTTTTTTGAAAAATTTGCATCTCAGTATTACGCATAAATCACTTTGTTCATCGGCAAAGAATAAAGCGTTTTAGAAATTGGATATTTTTCTGGTTAGATGGTTAACTTTCTGAATTTAACATATTAATCTTACCATAATCTGAACGTTGATTTCTTCCCAGTGGTTAGTTATTGTATTTATATGCAAATTTACATCAATCATATGTGTTTCTTATTTTAAAATGTATACTGCATATGTTTTGTGTCCAACTTTTAATAAACTATGGCATATGACACTTTCTTCAAAAACGAAATTATTCGGACTGGCCGCTTCACATTTGGTTCTTGTTTTTCTGGACTTAATAAAACTTTAATATTACTAACTTAAAACACGAAATTGCTACGATAAAGAACCCCTAATTTTAATGATCGTACTTTGCTAAAATGTACATACCCTTAAGATGCTGCTCAGGTATAAATTTATTATTTACTGCTTTCAAACTACGTGCGACGTGTAATTTTAAAGTCTCTTTTGAAACTGTTTTTGCACATTTCTTTTACCTTGGTTCGTTATTGGAGCAACTGAACACCCTCAACCTGTTGTAGTATGAGATTGGGCCGCTCCGTATGTTGAAGCGCGCAACATGGATGTAACCACAAATACAAAATCGATAGTTAAGGATTTAAACCACATACTTTATGAAACACCCTCAATCCATACTATTTATTTTTCGAAACGCACGGTTTTATATCGATTCCTCTACTAAAAACAACTTTCTGATTTCTGGATGTCTACCCTCCCAGTTGCAAATTTAATGTCACGTTGTGTTTGTTATACATTACAAATATTTGCCCAAATAACCTTATTTGGACACATTTTTACACAAACTTAATTTAGTATCTGCTTATTTCAGCAAGTTTTCTGTCAAGTGGATACGGATGAAGTTTTCCGTTGATTCCATTTTCCGACCGTTTCGTCATGTAATGCGATGTTTTCGTTGATTAAGTTTCAGTTTGTTTGCTACGAACCCGAGTTCGACTTCAGATGTATCAGTCGGTGTATCAAAAGCGTTTCTTGATACAAAATTCATACTACGATGTATAGCATCGCCTTGTATTAAAATGCTAAAAGAATAACAATAGAATAGCTTAATGACGCTAGATTTCGATACAATGTAACGCATTTGAAATTAAAATTAGTTTCTAGAAACAATTTGTGGCCAAACCCCATTGACAACAAAAACTGATCTAACCAGTACAGCAGGCTTCCTAATTTTAGTTTAATAATTCCAGGAATTTAGAGCCACGTTTTATAAAAGTACCGGGTGTTGTATGAGAATTAAGACTGTAAAACATTCTAAATTGTAAATGTAAAACATACAGTATGACCAAAACTTATTTTCATCCAGTATGGCTATGGAGCAGTTTCTAATTTATGACTGCCACTATAAGTCACTTAAAAATCAAATATCAAATTTGACATTTAAGTATAAACATAGTTGCATTCATAAATCAATAATTAAATAGTATTCTCGTAGCTGGTATTTTTTCTAAATTCGAATTTTTTAAAGGTTGCAGCTAGTTTTTTGTTGAGAATTAACAACACATGGTTAAAAATATTCTAATATATTTCGACGCCTAGTGTCTTCTTCAATTAGTATTAAAACGTTTTTACACGTTAAAATATGTTTAATAATTTTGGTTCCAACTACTTTATAAAGGAATCTTCGATATATCAACATCTCTCTGAATTTGAAGAAATATTTAGATTTCTATTTTTCTTAGGTTTAATTTTATGGCTATATACTTCATTTAGAAACTGTGATAGGTTAATGGGTACTATGTAAAATGAGACGGCGCTTATCATTTTTATTTACTTTTGAAAGATGCTTTGTTGATTAGTTTTTCATTATTTCAGTATTTTATTTTAAGATTCAGTCATTTTTTTGGTGATATGTTAATAAAGATTTTTATTTTTGCGAATTTTGTTGAAAATTGACCAGACTTTATGGCTCCATATTTCTGTCCCTCTAACAGCGACTATGTACTAGTCCCGATTTATATTATTTAACTCAAATTTTTAGTTTTCTTTGCCTTAATATTTGTATAATAGTTGAAAATGAGACTGACTTTTGAAATTAAAACCCATTTATTTCTTATTAAACGTATGCTGATTGCAATTTCTATATATATTAAATTTCCTCAATGCTATTCATTGTTTAAATTTCAATTTATTGATTTACTGATTATAGAGAACATTAAAACTCCATTTTTATTCTTCAGTTTAGTTAAATTTTTGTTGTAATTATATTTCTGATCAATTAAGATTGTTTGAATTTTCACATGATTTCTAATTATTTATTCACGATTTATTAGAAGTATTCAACCATGGCAGATGTTATTCCAACCAAATAATTCGCAAAGAATGTGGGAAGTAATTATTTCAAATCTTAGACGGATGAAATCGGTTTAAAATCGAGTCGGCTATCTACTACTACCGTTAGCGGAGAGTGCGGCTGAAGTAGATAGCGCCAATAATGTGAAATTTCAAATTTAAATGCGAAAAGGAATACACATTTGAATCCGCACATTTCCATTACTTTTAACAAAAATCTGGCCGCGATCGAGATTTCCAACATTGTACCGAAAACCCAACCAGATGTGGTAGTTATGCCCTTAACGTCTACTACTGGCAACCAGGATACAAAACAACTTACATACAAAAATAAACGATCGATACCGTCCAAAAGCTTTACAGTCATCATCTCTATATATCACGTATGCTGTGCCTGCGTCTCTGCGTTATCTTTTCGTCGGAACTGATCGGGCGCACTTCGTCTGTAATCGTTCGTTGTGTCACGCGTGCTTTATAACGCAACGATAAGGAAGCAGGATGTATTGATTCTTGTTACGACAGCATGCACCTTGATCTGCCCAACGTTTTCATGGACACTCTCTATTTCTCTCTTCCGTTGGCTTGTACTTCTAAGCGAGTTCTTGTGTTGTCCATACGATTACGATATTCCTTCCCTTCCATTCTATAATTTTGTATTTCTTCGTTTAAACTGAATATGTGTAGTTCGTTTCAGATGTCTTCGTTTCTTCGTTAGTCCAAATGTATTTTCCTGCGACTGATCTCAACTCATTTTTGTGGCCTCTATTTTTTACCTTTGTTAATGCCCAGCACTTGCTTCCATATAGAAGTGTTGTGATTGGCATTGCTTTATAACATTTTTCATTTCTCATCTAGCCTTTTTCAGGGTGCCACGAGGTATTGGAAGGTGATATTGTAGCCTAAGTACGTATGAGTACTTATTTGTTGAATTGACTTATTATTTATTATTTATACGTGTAGATGCTCTGCATGTTTAAAATCCATTGCTATTACTTTTGAAGAAGATATTTCAAAATTATATTATGGGGCAATGTTGCTCAGTCCCATGTTACTACGATGTGTAGCATGTAGAAGATCCTTGCTACGGTTGGAACTCCTTAGTCTCGGCAAAATTCTAAGTAGGACTAGGGTATCTGGTACTCTGCATGCCTTGACCTTATCCATGAGGTTGATAAAAAGGGCCTATGAAGGCTTACTTGCCTGATATCAGTCTCCCCATAACTAATACTAACTACTAACTGCTCAGTTTGCACACAGGCATTTGCAATTGATCGTCAGTTGCCTTTAATGCTACCTGGTCATCAGCATACAGTAATGTGTCACGTTTTTCAGTTCTTTGCATTAATATTCTACACAAACTGGTGAATAAATCATAACTGAGATTATATAGTTCTCGAGTTGTCATTACATCCCAACGGCGTGACTACTAGACTTTTATTATTTTTTCGACTTTCCTTTAACGCCAAAGCGGTTCCTGTCTTTACAAACGTTATGTAGTTTAATGAGACCTTTCATATGACTATGAGTTGGCCGCCATTAATCGAGAGGTTGTAAACGTGTAAAAATGATGGAAGTCGAAAGCAATTCGCGGAATTATTTTGCTATTTTCCTCGGAAAACATATTTTGCTCAAGAAAAAATGGCATAACGTTATAAAAAATATTGTAATAAAGAACAATTCGCGTAATATATATGTTAAAGTTAATACCGTATTGTTGAAACAAACAACTTGAGGGAAAGACATGGCTCCAAAGTTAATTTTACTCTTAATATATAGAAGACACAATTCTCACAATTATCAATAAAAATAAATTCGTTAATTAATTCACAGCCATTTTTAAAATAGGAATCATTAAATGAGACAATGAGATTCTTATTTTTATTTTCATTATTAATCCCAACCCTTTCGAACAGCTTTCATAACAAAGCAATTAATGTAAACTTTTATGTAAACATTTATATCAAGGATACAACTACTATTTAAATCTATACAGGATATATGATCATATATGATTTTAACATACTTCGTTATGGTTTTCCAGAATGACTGTTAATACAACTACTTCGCCACTATGAATTATGGAGTATGGATCACGATGGAGTATTGATTTTTATCGTTTAGCGGATTTTCAAGCGCTTTAAAAATGTATTGTTATAGGTACAGGGATGTTAATGTTAGTTTAGGTTCTTCGAACATTTTTAATTTATAGTTATATATACACTGCCGCCTTCCTTTAATAAATAATAATAATAAACCTACGTTCTCAAGAATTTTATTTCTACAAAATCTACTGCACTGCTTTGAATCGACCTATATACAGCTAGCTAGGTATTGCTTTCGTGCGGACACATAACTATCCAAATTTTAACCAACTGAATCCGTCCTACAGTTTCCTCGAAAACTTCCCCTAACCTTATAATTAATCACAAACAACTCGAGCCAACAATTTAAACTAAGAGTGGCATCGACAGTAATCGTGGAAACCATCAATTGAGAGAGACAATAGCAGCTCAAACTAATGATAAGGGTCGAAGTACCTGCTATCCAACTTGTACTCGTCTATACGCTTTTCTAGCTAGGTTAAAATGAAACTTTCTTTTAACACGTAGTTATTTCTGATCAATTCATGGATTATCAAAATACGTCAATTTAAAGTGAAAAATCTCAATGCCATGGGTATGGGTAAAGTTCTCTCATGCAAATCAATATTCGTTGCTACAAATTTAAATGATAGGCCCACAAAGACCTAATATGTTGCAGACACAAGTACGGTTGAACTACTCGAATAAAAAAAATGAATTTATGTATAATTAACAGAAGGAAAACGGTTCAATTCTGGGCGCAAATGTAACCAAACTCCAATATTCCAGACACATTTCTGGAATTCGGCTCTCGTGTAAATGATGCGAACCGTCTTCGGTTTTTTAATTATTTAGAAGCCAACGTAACGTTAATGGTAGAGATGCAAATCACTCACATTTTATATTCAGTTTGAATAGGATATAAACCTCCGCTCTCTGATATTGTGGTATTGCTTTTATTCGAATTCAGAGCTGCAACACATCCACTGCTTCTTGCAATATTCTGTCGAATAACTGGATTTTATACATCAAAACCAACTTCTAAATATACAAATATTCGTTGGATGAAATAATTAACACAGGCAATACTGTGTCATTACTAGAGTCCGTCAAATGCCATTTTGCAATGTTTCTTACTGTAGACCCCTTTAGGGCCAGATTTCGTATTTGCCATATTTTAATGGTATATTTCAATCAAAATCAATATTATGTGGCTAATTCCCAACAAAAGGGCTTACAAATTTCAAAATATACATGCAGAAGTTTTGGTAAGTACCAGGTACTAAGGTCGATGACCCAGGGTGGGGGTGACCGCTCGTCGCGCGCCTCAACGCTCAGGTAAGTATCCCATTACGTCCACTCGTCAACAACAACCCCGCGCTCTCCCCCTTTTCTTCAATGCACCTCGGATACCTACGTTCCACTTATTTGCCTTGTGCCCGTCGTTTTTATCAGAATACTTTGTCTTTTGTATTTGTGTTGTGGGATTTTTAATATTACTGGTGACATTTTTTCTAAAATTTAAACTTTTTGAAATAAACACTTACCATTTTGTATGCTTTATTTTGAAATAAGTGCCATTCTATATGGCATATTTTGAAAAAATAAATGCCATTTCGTTATGCTATATTTTGAAAAAATACAGGAATATTTTGACGGACTCTAGTCATTACGTTACATTGCAACTCGGTTGGGTATGAATAATTTCACATACTAATTAAAAAATTTAAAAATTCTTGGTGGATGGGTGGACTATTTATTCCTCGTTCAGTTGAACATACCTTTTTCCTAGAGAAACTAAATGTTGTATCTTTAGAACATTTTAATGAATAACTATTCACAACTATTTACGAAGTTTCTAAAGAAACTATTCATATTGTTCGTATTGTGAAGCCTTAGTTATATTGCTTTTCAATTCTGTGCACCCAGTTCGTGAATATTAAAACATTTTTCAATAAAAATTCTCTAGAATACAACTATAAAATAATCAGTTATTACAATAATATCCGAGGCCTGGAAGAATGAAAATTATTTTGAAGAAATTAGACTTGCGAAGTCCTACTACCATTGATCACGTATACCGTGAAGTGTGATACCTACAGTAGTAAAATCAAACGATTACTAGCACGCTTTTTGTCATCAAAAACTAAACATCTATAAAGCAGTTAAAAATATGAATAAGACAGAGAACCACGGAGAAAGAGTGAAAGGGTGGGGGGACAAGAAAGTGAGAGAGAAAAGGGGAAAAGAAATAAAGAAAGAAAAGAAGCAAATATACAGAAGAAAAGAAATACAACAATGCGAAAAATATCTGGTATATACAATCAGTTAAAAATATTATATACGCAAAGTATATATGATTAAATAAAGTAATTAAATTTATTAATTAGCTAAAGTAATAAATATGTTTTATAATTCAACTCAGTTTATGGTTTTGATAAAGATTATGAGATTATATTAGGTGGACTCGGTAAAATATCTTATGGAGCCATAAATTACAGTGGCTAAAGCTTTATACTAACTGCGTTTCAAATATGACGATCTACAAATGGCTATAAGCTGTACTAACATCAGTTACTAATTCTTTTCAATATTAATTCAAATAAAGAAAATTGTCTGTACTACGAAAATAAAATTAAGGTCCTACAAGATTTCAGATGTTACTTTAGAGCTTATTTATACATATTTTTGTTTATTCGAGTTCATTACAATCTTCAGTGTCTAAATGTACAAAACGATCAAACCCACACAATAAATGCCTGAAATATGCAAATCTACAAGAACGATTTTACCGCCAGAATGTAAAAAAGGTTCACAATTACAGAAAATGTTGCAGGCTTAAGGGAGTAATTCATTGCTTCCCAAAATCACAATGTTTATGAAGTGCAAGTTGTACAATATTTTCTAAAGCCGTAGCCTGACCTCTACATCTCAAGAGACTTTCCCCAAGGAGGTTGCAAAGGAAACATCAAAAAGATATTGCAATTTTCTATAATATACAGTTAGAAACTTCAGAGAAAACAAAAACATTTCATCTAATATTTCTTACAAAAATTTATTTATTTAATATATCTGCTTATGTGTGTCTATTGATAATAAAGATGTGATGCTCCAGTAATTTCGATTAGTAACATCACTTAAAATGTTATTTTCCACCGGACCAAATTTCATAATTCGCTTCTGAATTATATACAGCTCCTTTCCGGTAACGATAATTAAGAAAATTTATGCTTTTGATTTAATCCTGAAATATGCGCTTGCGCGGTAATTTTACTTTTAAAAGCTTCTATACGTTTTCACTCGAACGAATAAACCTTTTTCACTAGCGAAAAAAGAAATAAAAAACTGTCGAGTTTATTTTCATGCCCACATTCGTTACATGATTCACT
Organism: Agriotes lineatus; assembly: GCA_940337035.1. Lineage (NCBI taxonomy): Eukaryota > Metazoa > Arthropoda > Insecta > Coleoptera > Elateridae > Agriotes > Agriotes lineatus. Next base: position 85,167 of record CALNHX010004456.1, read on the forward strand.
CGTTAATTAAGCGCGAAAGTAACTCATTCAAATTTTAATTAAGAAATTATTGTTTGTAAATAATTAAAATGCTAACATTTTTACGACATTATTTTATGGAAAGGTTAGGAAACTTAGCTGAACTGCCTGACAGAGTAATTTTGGTTTTTATCAGAGTACACAAACTATTCCCTTATTATATCAAGTTCCTTTGTACACGAGCTGCTTGAATGAAAATCAATATACAGAATTAGAGCTACCCGTCATTATTTCACTCGTATCAATCCATAAGTTATTCAACACTGGGGCGATACTCTGCTAAACAGTTTACTTCATTTTCGTTGCCGAAAAACAAGAGGCGCAGCACGTGCCTATGTTTATTGAGTTACGAACTTCTGGGCCTGCTATAATTAAAACCTCATGATTTCGTTTTATGCAGAAAGTTAATGACAAGCGTTCTATTAGAAGCGCTGCTTCAAATCAACAAACTTATATTTTTTCAGTTTCATACTCGAAAAGTCACGGCGGTGGTTATTACGAAGCCTCGCCTACTGCTATCTCAGCAAGCTTGCCAGGGTAATGGCATGGAAAGAAAAGGCCATTACAAGATTACTACAATTTTTGCTACACAACCTTTTTGTAATTTTATCAAGCCAACGGAAAAACATTCAAAACGAAGCTTAAACATAACTTAGAGAGATGTCTTGAATACTACACTAGCAACGAATACTTTGCAAGGGCGCATTCATTTCAACAACACTAGGGACCATTTAAGGGTGAATGGGGAAATTAGGATGAAGCAGATGGGGGTTACAGATTTACAAGGTCCTCATATAACAGTCCTCTCTATCGCTTCAAACTGTTCCATACAGAAGCGTTTATTTGAAGAACACGAACCAATTTTAACTGGCAAAGCAGTTTCAAACAGAAGGCGATTTGAACTTTACCATATAAATATGGTTTATACTAACCTAGGTTCAATAATTATAAATTTAGTTAAATATGGAAATTATACACTTTAAAGCTAATTTGGCCGACTTCTTGAGAAGTTACACTGGTACATTACTAACATTTCTCATAATTCGTAGTACCACGTCTCTATCACCGAACTAGAAAATGGTATCCTATATTTTTGGTTGTATGTGGTTTACATCCTGATGACAATACAAAACACAGCTGTTGGTCAGTCTGGGTTGCCGGGTGGTTTATCTCTGATGCTAAAATTGAGAACGGTTTTAAAAACCATGAGAAACTCTACATATAATCTTTTAGAAGAAATGCCGACTTCACTGCGATTCCCCAATCCGACTTAGGCAACCGTGGGGTCTTCATGTCCAAACCCCTTCAAACAAGAGAGGCCGGTGCCCATGCAGTTGGGATGTTTTCAACAAGGCTGTCGAAGACGATGATAAAAGATTCTTTCTTATGATGAGGACTCTTAACAGAACTTTGTGCATAAGACCACACCGGTTGGGATGTGAGATACTTTTTCATAGTTATACTTTGTTCATTAAGGATACGCAAACAAATATTCTGTATTATTAGATTGGTAATTTTTGAAATTATTTAGGAACATGGCCAGCGCTATAAATATTACTACATTTTTGCATATAGAAAAGGGATTATGTCTCACCAGTATCACGTGACCATGAAAAACGCTGCTATATTGGAAGTTGTGCTAAAAAGTACGAAAATGTTTTAGATTTTGTTTTTTTTAGAGTATAGGTTGTGTGTGCAATCTTATTACTTCTACCTTTTAGACCACTCTTCAGAGGGGAGCGACGTTTTACTTGTATTCTAACGTAAAATGGTCATCCGGTACGGTACAGACCCAATGAATTGCGGGAAAAGTTTCGCCTATCCACATATTCGAAATAAAGACTTACTTATTGCAAGCCGGTTACTCTATTCACTGTACCACCGAAGAGATGAAAATACAATTTTTTAAATTTCAAATATGTGGTAGCCTACACAGTGTTAACAAATATACAAACATAGAATTAATTTGAGCACAATGATAAGTTAGTATCGTCTTTGAAAACTTGGGCTCTTTAAGTTACTAATATCTATTTACTCAACGGTAAAGCTTCGGCCAAATATAGATTAGAAAATAGTAAGCTGAATAACTTATAAATTTTTTACCTCGATATAACCTGGCAACATTTCAAATAGTTGAGTTTACTTTAACCAAGTTCAAAAATTTACTCCTCAAAAATCTAGCTAGGTCAATAAGTACAGGAGGCGTATATAAATGTCTATCTCAAAAAACGCTGCTTCTAGAAAGCAATAGTTACAGCACGGAAAGGGAAGTAAGCATCAATTGTTATTTTATTTTTTGGTAACAGATGTGGAATCAAGGAAGAAATCCTATAATCCTGTCCCAACGGAATAAGCCGATACGTGCCTAGTTTTTATTTACAAACTTACGCATCAGCAATAATGTGTTATCTTCACTTTTCCGAATTGTTACAAGTATGCAATTGGATTATTCACTATGCGTTTATTGCCATGAACGGCCTTAATTATTTTTAGACGTAATGTGTGGTTACGCAAATCAGAAACTTACGAAGTTTAACAAATGCGGGCAGTCGACAAGAATAATGAGAAGTGCTTGTACGCGAGTTACTTTAATTAAACGGATGGGAAAGTGATACAGATGGGATTTACAGTTCTGGTCTGGTTGAGTTTAATTTCTGCTCTTCATATCCATCCTCATAAACACTGCATCCGTGGGAAGATGTAATTATGTCGTTACACGTCTAATTCGTACAATTTCAACATTCAATATAACATGCCGTGTGCAGTAATGTAATTTAATATTTTCTAAAATTAACCTGTGTGGTAACCTTTTAATTATTTGATCATATTAATTGGATCTTCAGCCAAAAATATTAGAATAAACTTAAAAATCATGATCAAAGCAGTGTAAGCGTTCCAAAGATCAATTAAATTTTGTAATGATTTTATTAAAACTGCATCGGTAAATGGAAATATCATTTCTCAAAGAAATGTTGATTAGCTAATGCAGAAGAATTTGTAACCGTAACTGTTGGGAGAATTAAAAAATAATTTTACCAAAAATTAACTAGAATAGGTATGTAAAATAAATGGGAATCTATTTTACATATTTTTTATTGAAAATCATTAATAGAAGATCAATTTTATTCATCTGTTAGATTTTTTATCAAATTATATTTTGTATAATGTTTTCAAAACTTCTAGTGTATCTCATTTTTCTTTTTAACAACGTTTACCTTGTGTAAAGGTTCCAAGATATTAAAATAACTCAGAATTATTAAAATCAAGCCAAACAACACCCACAGATCGAGTGACGTAGAACTACTGTAATTATAAGGGAGGAGGAGTATTTAAATTTTATTATTTATTTATTTACCGATTAATCATTAAATTTTAACTTTCTTGGCCACGTGAGCCGATGGCTTGTGTGTGCGTAGACAAAAACAATTGTATAATATTAAGTGTAAGTAAATATTGTGAAATATGGAGAAACAGATGAATACAGTAGGTAGTTTCCTATTGCAGTATTAATTAATTGATCAGAAAACTCAGAAGTTTCTTTTTTGATCCATAATTTTATTTTTAATTTAAAAATATTTTCCCATGCCCATATACGAAAGTGGCAGTTTCCATACAGTCAAGTAGCAGTGAAAAATGACCCGGTCGTTATCATAACGAACGCGTTTATCATGAAAAAATGAACAATTCGTAGTTATAAGGCCAGAGAAAATATGTCATTTTAACCTAACAGCTACAGACAATCTACTGACCTTGTCAGTTGTCACAGTAATATACTATTGCAGATTGATAATGTTTGATATTTATAATTATTTTGATAGTAGACTAAAAATTTAATAAACTTAATAATTACAGTCCAGGTATGTTTTTCAGTCACGTGTTGAATACCCATAACGACAAGCAAGCATGATGTGTACAGTCCTGTAACAACGCACTATGTGACTTGCCTATCAATTATAATTTATAATTGCAATCAACATGTAGCTATGGTATGTACAAAAAGTTCACGTAGCGGTCATACTGATCAATCTGTACCAATTTTTAGCATCTCGTATAGGTTAATGTGAAAACCTTATGTATGAACTTTTAAAAAACTAAGGGAATTTGGGGTGTATTTTGCCTCTCCGATATATTCAATGAGTGGGTGAATGTTTCTTGCCTCTCTCTGTTCCGGTGCCCCTGTCACATCTTACATATTGTCATTATACGTATAAGGGATATAGCTACGCAATTGCATAACATAAATTACGAAAATCCCTATACATATATCAACGTGCGTCTCTGCGGCAACGGCCAGCATACTGTGTACGGCTTTATAGGCAAGTGGTTAAACCGTTTTGCTAACAATCGGATTCCGCAGGTTCGAATCCAACCGACTGCATTTTTTTTTCGTTATAAATTAATGTAATTCGCATTGTTAAGCGTTTCATTTTGCTGTTTCGGTATTAGTAGCACCATTAAGTTATGTTTACCTATATTGTACATAATTTTGAACACTCTTCCTATATTAAAGACGGTACAACATTTTATTATGTAACATTTTTATTAACAATTAAATTTTAAAAATGCAGAGACTATTTGAATTAGAGTAAGGCCACCTACGTGGTGGGCTCAAAAGCTAGTAATATGTATTAATAAAAAGATGCGGGAAAATCATTTATTTCAAAAGCATCATCGATAAAATGCCTTAACAAAAGCTATTGTCATTAATCGTAATTATTCTATATTAGGGTTACCTCGGCTGTATTACCTCAAACCTTAAGTTACTGTATCTGGAATGAACATTAAGCAAAATGTGACCAAATAAGACTATTAATTGATTCTTCCCCCTAAATGTTGCGCAGCAGGAACAGGAAGCACTCTTCCAACAGCTTTAATGAGTTCTTGAACTAATTATTGCTTTTCTTTAACTGATAATAACTTTGAAATAAATGATCAAATGTATATTTATGTCAAAACTGTTCTTTTGTGTTATAGAACGTCTTCATATTTCATTCGATTTCAAACACTATTTACTACGTTAAGGACAGACTTGACATCTTTATGAATATTTGAAAGAATAAGAAAGCTATTTATAGGTAGTACCAAATGTCACGATTCTTGATGAGCTCTGTTGCAAAATGATTTGACTTTTTAAAGATCAGAATTTTGTTCGGACCTTTCGCTAACAGAATTCGTTGCATTTCAATTGTTAGTTATCTCGAGTTAGTTGCTATAAGAAGCACAGTACCTACGGATAATTGTTTCAAATCTGACTGATACTGCTATTTTGGATGACTCGACGAAAACGAAATATTTTCGATGCAGACAAAGACCATTTGATTTCGCACTCGACATTATTTCATTGCTATCATGGAATATGGAACAAAAAAAATGACAATAACAAACATATTTGCAAAAGGTAGAATATGTGAGAAAAGGCATTAGCATAACAGAATGCTGCAGAAGAGAAAAAAAACGACACCGGAAAATTAGCATAGACGAAAAGCTATTGAAAAATTATATATAGTGTGTCCCCGGATTGAGTTCACTATAGGTATAATCGACAAAAAAATTTACAATTTTATTTTAATGTTTTGGGATTCCGCCCTGCTTGTTCTGAAAACAATTTTAAGCAGTTTTAATTTTTAGAAATTAAGTCAGCCATGAAAAATGTGATAAAACTTTTTTCTATTTAGGTAAACTACCCTTTTTATTCATGATACGGCAAAGTTTTACAAAGAAAAGTTTTTCAGAATGATAAATTACGGCCCTATACACAATTTTAGTAAGATCTACTTCCTTAGATTAAACCGTTACCGATTTTTAGATTAAACAAAAAAAATATTTTCTTTTCAGGTAAACTACCCTTTTTGTTTATAATACGGCAAAATTTTACTAAGAAGAGTTGTTCAGAATGAAAATTATGGCCCCATACAAAATTTCAGGAAGTTCTACCTATTTAAATCAAACTGTAATTTTTCATAAATACATTTTAACGGTTTAAGTACGTAGATCTTCCTGAAATTTTATATAGGGCCATAATTTATCATTCTGAAGAACTTGGTAAAATTTTGCTGTATCATGAACAGAGAGGGTAGTTTACCTAAAAAAAATAGTTTTCGCTTCACTGCCAAGGCCAACTTGTGTTTTCAAAAACTGTAAATATTCTTAAAATTCTCTTCAGACTAAGAAGGGCGGAATCCCAAAACATTAAAATAAAATTGTAAATTTTTTTGTCGATTATACCTATAGTGAACTCAATCCGGGGACACACTGTATATGAAACGATAGGAAACTGTAACCTATTGGTAAATCCGAAGAGCAGTTTTTCATGTAAATGTTATATTTCCCCTATCTGTAGAATATTCAAAAGATATCTAATATATTATTAGTTTTTAATTAAAAAAAGCACTCGCTTATCACCGAAGAACTTAAAATAATTGCTTGACATTGTGTAATACTATTTTCCATGTAAATATTATACAGCATATTTTGATTTATTATGCCATTGTCTTACTACATTACCGATCATACTTATCGAAGTGCTGATACAAATTGCACACTATTTGACATTTTAAGGGTTACCTAATCGAAGTAACTTAGTACGGGCAGCGGGAGGAGAATGATGGAACGCTACACCCGTTAAGCGTTTCTAAAACTACTCTAAACTTACTGGAAACAAAGAGTACAAGGCACATATTCCTTATAAAGTTGGTAACTACCAAAGTTACTCCCGTTATTCACATGCTGGACACACTGCCACCGAAGAGGAACGAAAATGCAGCATATTTGATTTGACTTTATTCGAAAAGTTTTATTTTCTGGTGAAATAAAAACAGTTAATAAAATGTGTTTTTAGTTATTGCTTTTATTAGTTTATTTTATATGGCTGGTCATCCAAGTTTGAATTTTGACCACTAACCTCTTTTACTTGACGTTTGATCGATTTAAATTTGTTCTCTACCATAAAAAGATATGACTAATATCGGCAATATACAATTATATACATAAGGAAAGCCCAAAATTAAGCACCTGTTCACGTCCACATTATAATTCTATTAACTATTTTATATGCAATACACGTTTGGTTTTGGATACTACACTTTGTCTTTGTAAGATCAAAAATAGTGTTACATATGTTCCAGACAGTAACTAAACTTTTGAGTGTTGTGAAATAGAAGCATAACATGTATTATTATATTTAAAAAATCCAAATCTACGCAGTCTTTAGTAAATAATTGTTGCTAAATAATTGTTGCTTATTCAAAGCAGGAACGTTTCTGTCTAGCGCTTTCCTTTTTCGTTCGCCGTTTGGGCCAAACATATTCCAATTTGTCCACAGTTTATGATCAAAAACACAGGAAGAATGGCAAAATCGAATTTAAATATTATTTTTAAACGCTTTGAAATGGAGGACCACTTCACTTTTAATTTGTTTGTTATTATAGCTGTTAAAAGACACTTTACGCATTTTGGCTTCTTCACATACCTTGACAAGTCGGCGTGTGTGACGTGTCCGTCTAATTTCAAGAACGAGGGCAGTTAAAATTAAACCATCTTAAATGATTTCTTATAAAAGTTTACAAGTTGGCCTTAAAAATGGCCGTCATCGGTCCTACGTACCTATGTACTTAACATTAAACATCTGAAACATTATTTTGATTAATATTCAAACAGATGCTAACAGAACAGGATTTTATGTATCAAAAAATGTATCAGTTTTTACTAGAGATAAACTGTACTAGTTTGCAGCAAAAAATGGCAATCTGGTATGCAAATTTAAAGAACCGTTTGTCAGCAATCAGTTGTCAACTTATTTTTGAAAAAAAGTATATGCTATGGCGGTAGCTTTTTAAAAAAAATAAGAAGGATCGATTTTGCCTTAGCAAATAGACTGCCAATTAAAAATGAAAAAATATGCTAAAGGTGTTTCACCTATTCGTCAAAGGTATTTCGTATATCGGTATATATATATATATATCGGTATATCGTCTTGTATTTCACGAACTGAAAATTTTTCTGATGTAGGCAACCAGCCGGGCGTTAATATACATCACATCGTTAAAACACGAAATTGGACATATTTCTGGTGTTAATTTGAAATATCGTTTTGAAGAAGCCAAACAAGGGTCCTATACAATTTCGTTCAAAAGTAGCAGCTAATATTAAAACACATCTAAATCAACAGAGTTAAATTAGAAGCAATACGAATTAAGCTTTTAGGACACCTAGCAAGAAAGCCAAACACGAGAAATATTCGATTTTACTGAGTTATTAACAATTATAGAAAATGATGGTGTCAAAAATGAAACGGAATTGAGCAATCTCAATCAAAGAGAAAAATAGAATGTCCACCTTCGCATAGACAAATCTAGGCTGACCAAAGAAAATATCAACTCGGAAAAGTATATCACATCAGCAGGCTTTGACGATCTTGATAACAAAAAGTCGAGTTTAAATAAAAACAGTTAATTGTTATTTATATAGGCCATAATTTTTGGCTCTGTGATTTTACAAAAACATAATACGCATAAGATAATTAATCTATTTACAGACTACAACAAAAAATGCCAGGCATGAACTACTTCGTGTTTGAAGGGTTACTAAAACTAAATCAGGAGGAAAAACCAATATGGTTACAATTAACATCAGCCCCGCGGCTACAATCAAATTATAGAGAAGCCTACTCGTTAGACCGAGGACGCCTGCAAATTCCGCTTCTATACGAATTATTTAAAACTGATTCAATATGTCAGTCGTGCTAATAAATTAGAATTGTTTAGGTTCTTATAATCACTATACCTAAAAATCTGGTGTGATACACTCACACAACTTCCTTTTACAGTGATCTTATAATTAGCCAATTTATTTTTAATTTTTAAGCATTTGTCAAAAATTTTCAAAAATTACAAATTCGGTACAAAATAGAGCGTTAGTTGAAGAGACACATTTTCTCTAAAATTTTAAGCTGAATTCAAAAATGTAATAATATACCGGGTGTCCTATTTAAAATAGAAGTTTTTGAAAAAATCGAAAAAACTGAAAAATCACAAGAGTAAACACCTACTTCAGGTTATGCAATTTTCTTCAAAAGCTTGCTGTCTCATCTAGACAGTACACAAAACTTATATATGAAGTTTTAACGCCATCGCTCTTTTCGTTTTTGAGATATTCTGTTCACAGACACACACACACACAGACAGAAACATAGACAACATGTTTCCAAAACGTGAAGATCTGTTGAAAACTCAATTTAGAATTTTTGAAGTGAATCTACTACTTCTTTTATCGTAAAAGGAAGTAAAAAACCGGTGTGTCTAGAAAAGCTACCTAGCAATTGTGAGATGAAGATTATACAACACAGTAAAAAATCATAAAAATGTTATTGAACAGTTCCAAAAGTCATAGAGTTGAAAAATGATAAATATAGATGCTTCACTAAACAACCACATGTATTGTATCTTTTACATACTTCATGGTGCTTGTAAAACTAATAAAAATGCGAACATTTTATATACCTAATAAGATATCAAGACATTTCACTATATTATACTAAGAATAGTGAACACATTACATGAGATAAAATCAATACTGGCTCCCATTAGATTGAAAAACTTCAATGTAGTAACACTTTTCTTTTGAGTAGTTAGTGTGCCGTCAATAAACTTCTAACTTTAAAAAATATACTTTTTCGAATAAAGCATTTCTATTCCGATTACCAAGGTTGAGTTTGAACGAATTCTACTGAAGTGTTAGTATACATTGAATATAGCAATCGCGTGTAATTACAAGGTATACTCGTTCAAACAAAGATCTGTGGATTTCCCGTTGCTTAGACTAGAAAAACAGTTTTTCCGAGAAAAATGTGTGATAAATCCGAATATTGAACATTATTCTGTGGTGCCGGAAATAACCAGAATTGCTTTGGTGTTGCCGCTTGTTATTTTCGACCGTGCATTAAGTTTATTTATTTATTTATATACACTGCGTATATTTGTGTATTTTATATTGTAATGTTTACTTTGGTTTACTATATATACAACCTACTTTTCCTTTGACATAAAGACAACCTATCGCGTTCGAAAAACATCAATGGGAAATTGTTTTCTTTGTGTGGCAAATTGAAAGTATATCCAAAATGAAAATGTAGTCAACGTAAATGTTTATTTAATCTAATTTTGCATACCTTTTTCAATTAAAGTGGAAGAATTACGGTCCTTTTCATAATTTATACAGATATTAAAAGACTACTTTCGATAAGCTGATCATTTAACTAATAACTGACCGAGTATTACGGTTACCTTAATAAAATCCAGATAAATCGAAACGCTTAGTGTATATGTTTTAAAAACATTTTTCATAATTTGTAACATTTGAAAATTAAATAATAAGAATTCTACGTATTCTCACTAGGCAACCAATGTAGAGACGTATATTTTTAACCTGTCTGTTTGACAATTAAATAAATCGTAGGGTTTTATGTTTCTCGTTAATATTTACATATGTTTACGAATTTTGAATTTTGTTGACAGCTGTTAAATTACAATATTGAAATTGGGAGATAATCAGCTATAATAAAATACAATAAAATTACTGTGTTTATGTTTTTCCTTTCTTAGTTTTTCGTAAACCAAGGAAAGGACAACATCAGGTAAAATAGGTAAAAACACCTTAAAAATTCTCATTAATAACATAATAAAGTATCCCATACTTATCCTTTTTACAGTTTAAAACAAAAATTTAAAAAAAATTAACCTCAAAATTAATCGCACTTGGCCACCATACCATCACTGATATCAATGAAGATACAATTATGCTTACCAAACAATTATGTCTGAAAAAGGCAACTCTAAGCTAAATAACTATAATTTACTGGTCACAAATATTGATGATCTACATTACAGCAAGAAACATAAAGAAATTCGATTTTTTTTAACTCCTAACAAAACAACGAAGAACCTATTTATACATACTCGATTATCAAACAAACCATTAAGAAAGGGTCCCCATATTGCCCATCTTTAGTACCAGACTAGCACCATTACTTTACTTCATCTTTCCTGACAACTTATGTACACTGTAATTAAACAAAAACCTAAACAGGTAATATATTTCTTAAACATTTTACTTGAAATTTTGCGAATACTAACCGCAAGTAAACCCCCTTTTTAGCTACTTATTCCTCATAAAGATTCAACAATTTTTTACCATTAAGATTAAATCATCACGGTGATATACAATATCAATGATCGATCAAATTCATGAAAGGAACCTCCAAAATACTAAAATTCAAAATTCAAAATAAAATTGGTTCAAAACATCAAATTGTTGCCCACCTTATAAGTTATCTTTGGATTGATTTTACTTAAAACAAACCATACATCCAACTAATTTATAAGAAATATGCTTTCAGGTAAAAAAATGTGAGATTTGACTTATTCATTTACCAATCTAAATTGTTGTGTCCTTACTTACAGATATATATGCACATGTTATTATCATTTATATTGTTAATATAAACATTAGCAAGTTTGATGAAGCAGAAAATTTTCTGCGAAACGTTACTTACCCTTTGTCAAGATTTTTAAAAATAAATTTTAACTGCCTTGTAAATGACTATTACTGATGTTGTCCTCTCCTTGGTTTACGAAAAACTAAGAAAGGGAAAACATAAACACCGTAATTTTATTGTATTTTAGTATAACTGATTATCTCCCAATTTTAATAATTTTTGGGGATTTTAACGAGGTTGGCAATTTATTTCATTTCCATAGTGAACCAAGACTCACAAACGAACTTCTAAAATATGGGGGCAAAGAACTCCACGGTGAATTAACAAAATTCTTTCAACGAATTTTAGAAACTGGAAGGATACCACTAGACTGGACAAAAAGTATTACTATACCTATTTTAAAAAAGGTAGCAAGAAACTACCAGAAAACTATAGAGGGATAACTCTTCTTGGCTCAATTATGAAACTGTTCACCAGTATTCTACAAAGTCATATTAACGAATACATTGAAATGAGAGAAGAACAATACGGATTTCGTAAAAATAGATCGACTGTGGATGCAATATTTACAACCCGACAACTAATCGAGAAAGCAATTGAATTCGACAAGCCGCTCTTCATGTGCTTTATAGACTTGAAGAAAGCATTCGACAGAGTTAAGCTAGCAGGCGTAATAGGTACCCTTGAAGAACACAACGCACCACAAGGAATAATAAGAATTATTAAACAACTGAATAGCAATACTAAAACACACATCTTGGTGAACAATTGGTTGACACCCGAAATAAATATACAAACTGACATAACACAAAGAGACTCATTAAGCCCCTTCCTATTTAATTTAATAATGAATAAAATAATTGAAGAAACCAGTAAAGCAGGTCAAGGATACAGAACGGATAAGGGGGAACTGAAAATAATATGCTATGCTGACGACGCCGTCATAATGGCGGAAGACGAAGACAACCTACAAAGACTTCTCCACTCGTTCTACCTGACAGGACTGAGATACAACATGGATATTTCCGTGGAAAAAACAAAAGCGCTAGTCGTCGCAAAACAGCCGATCCGATGTAAATTAGCGGTCAATGACAATATAAAAAAACAAGTGATGTCATTCAGATACCTGAGAACAGAAATAACATCTAACCAAAATAGAATCGAAGAAGTGGGACGTCAAATCAATAAAGCCGGAAGAATATCAGGATGCCTGAAAGACGTAATATGGGATAATAAATATCTAAAACAGCAAGCAAAAACTAGAATATACAAAACATGCATTTGACCGATAATGACATATGCCGCTAAAACAAGGGCCGAAACCACTAACACAAAATCCATGCAGCGCACAACAGAAATGAAAATTCTCAGAAATATAACAGGACACTGACTAAGCGACAGAATAAGAAGTGAAGAAATAAGAACAGAATATGACATTCCAGACATCGTCAGATGGTCAGGGAACAGGAGAAGAGAATGGAACCAGCACGTAACCAGAATGCCTCCAGAGCGAATAGTGAAAATTGCACGTGACGGAAAACCTGGAACACGGCGACCACAGGGAAGAACGCCTAAACGATGGAAGGAGTGCTGGACATCGACCTCACAAGACAATTAAAGCTGGAAGAAACAGGCCGAAGGCCTATACCAAGGAAGAAGAAGAAGAAGAAGTGAACCAAGAGAGATGCGAATTGAAAAATAACAAAGCTAAACATTTGTGTACAAAAAAAAACGCTATTTCGCTAATTTTTGTTACAGGCGGAGTCCCCATTTCGTTAGTTTTTTGTACACTGAGTCGTTACGACATTCTTCTGTGAGGCATATAATATTTACTAAAATATAATAGCCCAAATGACATACTGAGGAGTAAGTAGGTATAGTGCACAGATTGTCGTTAAAATTCTCTAGCACATATTTCTCTACAGCTTTTTATAGCAATCCAACACAATAGATGAAGTACTTCTTTGTGAATAATTTGGTGTGATTAGCATATATGGATGTTCTGCTCGCTTTGTCATTGCTGGAGATCCTGTCAATTGGTCGTTGCTGGTTTCTTAACGAGCAGATTTATCGCTAGTTACATACGTGCGACAGAAGTTCAGGTGAATTCGAGAAAGTCAGTGTTTCAAGTTTATATACTAGTGATATAGTAAATTTCAAATAATTGAGATTGATACATATTTCGCTGTATCTAGGTGTACTCCTGAGTGTACGCAATTTTTAGCATATTTTATTTTAATATATTGTCGGTACAAAGCATACAACAATAACAACGACTGCAAATAACCTAACATTCTTGACGGGCTTCAGCTACTTTGTAATTCACCGTGCCGGGAGAAATTCACAATTTGTATCCACAAAGCTTCTAAGACTCTCCATTATCTTTTCTGGTATAAATTTGTGGATAATTTGAAGTCCGATCCTAGAATTTTCTCGTTTAGAGTGCTCCGAATATTAAAAATTGCATGCAATCTAGAGTGCGCCTGGATACAGTGTAAATATTTTTGACAGTTAAAATTTAGAAATTATAATAATATAACTTTTTTAACAAATTTCTAATAAAATTTACCGATGGGAAAATTTTAAGTATTATTACATATTGTTATATATATTTGGTCACGGCTCTAATTGAGTTGCCAAAATTATTATATAACAAATATTAAATGGATATCTACCCTCTTGCTTATTAAGAAGTAGTATCAAGAATATTTTCTCAAACACTTACCTTTCTACTTATTGAGTTATTTTCGATTGACATTTCTCACTAATGAAAATATGACATTTGTAATTACGTCATGTGATTCTTATTTAAAATGTACCTCGGCTAGACAGCTACTAAGCAATGAGATTCTCCTTCTCCTCAGCTGAATCGGTTAATGTTAAAATTATTAATCTACATATTGTTGAAGACTGAATTATTATCAAATTGACTTCTTTGGTCAATTACACTCTCTTGTACATTTAATTAAATCTTCTTATTCAGTTAGTTGGTATAGTAAAGATTGATTTGACATTACAATAAATCAACTAAATGTTGTCAAATTATTTAATCAAATGTTCTTAGATTTCCAAACTTGATGTTAAAATTAATTACAGATACCCTAATCCAAAATATGTTAATTTCTAATTATAATGTCCAAAAACGTCGAGTACCCGAATCAATGTAAATTTAGAAAACTCAATATTCTAAATTACGCTCTAAATCTAAATTACAATGGTTTCCACTAATTTTGTCGTACCAAACTTGTTATTTCTTTCTTAATGAAATAAAAGAAATACACACTAAGCTTCTTGAAGTATCGCTTGTACCTGAGTGTATTTTCTATCAGCTCCTAACTGAATAACAGCCTGTAAACACCTCCTTTGGGTTGTTCACAACCAAAATAGCTCGTTCAAGCTCTCTGCCCCTTAAGATCCGGATATATCGTAGCACAGCATGCCACAAACACAAACACTTTCACCTTTTACTGGTTGAAGCAAAAACGCCACTTCAAATGGCTTCAAACAATCTTGAAGTTCTAATCTGAATACAGTAGAGACCGCTTATACCGAACCCGCTTCTAACGATCTACCGGTTATACGGAACTAAATTAAAAGTCCCGCCAAAATTCCCATTACAATAATGCTAAAAAATTTCTATTATACCGAACCCGCATATAACGAACTTTTGTTTATAACGGTCCATTTTTTACGCGAAAAAGAAAAGTTTCCTTTTATAGCGAACCTGCTTGCAAGAACTGCTGTCAAGTCCCAAATTTATTATGGCTAGTGAATTGTTTAGGTAAGCAGATTGTGTTGCCCTTGTCCGAGTGGTTGAATAAACAATGTAACAAAGAAAGTGATGACTCGCCTGTCTTTATTTCAACGATTGATAGGGGCAGATTTCAGAATTGTGACCTTGAAGCTTACAGACTTGTCGACGAAAATATTGCCACTACAGAATTTTTAAGCGACGAAGCTATTATTCGAGAAACCAAAAATAAGCAAGTCGAAGAAATTAACAGGGAAGATGACGACGGATCGGTTTCGGGGAAGGATCTTGCCATTCCTACAGTACATGAGGCAATTAAGAAAATAAATTATATCGGCTATTTTCTGCAATCGCGTAATATTCCGGATAGTATATTAACTAGTTTTGCCGAAGTAGATGCTTACATTGACAAACTTTATTCGGCTAGTAATACTAAGCAGACAAAAATATCCGATTTTTTTAAATAAATTCTATTAAATACGTGTTTATCGTTCTTACATAAATGTTTCTATACTTATTGTACAAATGTGGCCGATTATGGTTATTAAAGTAAGTTTATAATGACTCGCACATTTTTTGTTGTTGTAACTCTTGTAACGAACTTTGGCTATAACGAACCAATTTCTACAGTCCCTTGAGGTTCGTTATAACCGGACTTCACTGTAGTAGTTGTGACCTTCAGTGAAATTTGATCGTAAAGAAGGTTACCTTGCTATTACGTATCAAATATACAAATATTACTTTCACAATTAAAGGAAATCTAGTCCTTTAAACGTAGGTTCTTATTTTCAAGATACTTTTCACTTCGTGTAAACAACCACACTGGTTGCCCATTACTACTACCACCAGTAATCTACATACAACTGTTATCAGCTGATACCCATTAGATATCTGGATATTATTATTGAATTAATTAGGCCTCACCACAGCATGCTGAATTACAACACCTAAAACAATATATGGGAATTCTCCCATAAAGTTATTTAATTTATTCTAAAATTTGTTATATTACAATTTTTGTTTGATCATTTTAAACTCATGGAAATAAAATACTTTATATTAGGTAAACCATTTATTTAATGGCTATTATACATATGCGTTGACATTCTACATTAACTTATTGAGGGACTTTAATGAACGCACTGTTTAAACTATTTCTTGGTATTTACTTTTGCTTCGAATTGAAAGAGTAGTTAATAAATAGTTACATAAGTTCAACATTGGCCATAAGCCGTTCAAACTAAACCAATATGTTCCATAACATATTTTTAGAAGAGGGTCAACTTCCAACCAGTGACAAACATACTGACTGCATCTACCTACGATGAGGTTTGCCTAATTCTGTTCGTGCAGTGACACTAGGAAGACCTACTCTAATTTTAACTCGGAGTGTCCCATCGTTATTCTAGTAAAGATTGATGTTTGACCGCAGCCAGGGCTTAGCTCCACGTAAATCTAATAATATAATGTACACAGAGTGCCAAAATGCAATTGCTCTTTTTCTTTGTTATTCAGTTATTATTAATACAATGTCGGGAGTTGGTAGACAAAGCCATTAGCTCTGGCCCAGTTAGTTAGTTGCTCGGTCAAGAAACCGGGAGCAAAAGCCCAGCCTCTGCACCAAGGTCAACCACTGCCAACCAGTTCTGTGGTATTGTTCTTATTCGCGAGTCGCGATCGAGGTATCTTTCTCCTTGTTTTTGCTAAGGTGATTGACATTGCTGCTCTTGGAATACTAAAGGAAACACACTAAGTAACCGCCTGGCTGCGATCCCAAATGATACAAGCACGTCAATCATAACGAAGCAGTTCGCACGTGAGACCGAAATAAGTTCCTGCAACCAGGAAGTTTGACGTTTCAACTCTGAATGTAATGAACTAAAGCGCCAAATGTATGGAACTACAGCCTGTGTACAATACACAGCATTCACAGATTTTTTAATTGTTGTTAGTGAGAAACATACACATATACTGCGACTTAATAACTAATGTATTGTATTATACAGTGTGTCCCAGGATTGATGTTACAAGAGGTGTGATGGACTAAAAAATTTAAATGTTATTTTAAGATTATGGGATTAAGCCCCGCTTGAATTAAAGGGAATTTTAAGAATATTTTCAGTTTTTCAGTCGACCTTGAGAGTGAAGTGAAAACTATTTCCTTTTCAGGTAAACTACAATTTTTGTTCATGACACGGCAAAATGTTAGCGAGAAAAAAGTTGTTCAGAATGAGAAATTATGGCCCTATAAACAAATTCAGAAAGATCTACCTACTTCGATTAAACCGTAATTTTTTACTTCTTTTTACGATAAAGGAAGTATATTGGATTCACCATCTTCACAGCGTTTTACATCCATTTACCGACATACGCCTCTTCTAAATCATGTTTCCATCGGTGTCGATTTTGTGCTGCCTTCATCCAGTTGAGGCCTGATGTTAGTTTGAGGTCATCTATCCATCTCATCCATGGACGTACTCTTGGCCGTTTATGACCATATGGCCTCCAGTTGAGAACGGATTTATGCCACTTTTCTGTATATCCTCTGGCTACGTGTCCTGCGAAGGTCCATTTTAGTTTCGTTGCCTTTTCTACCACATCAGTCACTTTTGTCCTTTGCCTTATCCAATTATTTGTTTTCCTATCTTTTAACGAGATTCCTAGCATTAATCTTTCCATAGCTTGCTGGGTTGTTCTTAGGATGTTCATATTCTTCTTAGTCATTACCCAGTTTTGTGTGCCATATGTCATTACTGGCAGGATACAGGAATCAAACACTTTAGCTTTTAAGTGAATGGGGATACTTTTATTTTTTAGGATGTAACTTAAATTTACCATATGCTGCCCATGCCAGTTTTACTCTTCTCTTGATTTCTTGTGTTTGGTTTTCCTTTCCCAGCATGAACTTTTGTCCTAAATATATGTATTCTTTGATGTTTTCTACTTCTTTATTGTTCATTGTCACGATATCGTCCCCTTCATACATTGCTTTTGTTTTATTGTCTTTTGTTCATTGTCACGACATCGTCCCCTTCATACATTGCTTTTGTTTTATTATCGTTTATCTTTAAACCTGCTTTGTTTGATTCGATGTTCAGTTCTTCTAACATTTCTCTCAGTTCTTCGATGTTGGACGCTGTTATTACATCTGCATATCGTAAATGTGAGAGGTGCTTTCCATTGATGTCTTTGTTTGACCAGTCCAGTCGTTTAAAGATGTCTTCCATAGAAAGCGTGAATAATTTGGGATGCAGCGTATCTCCTTGCTTTACTCGTTTTAGTTCTATTGGTTTTGTTTTTTCTTGTTCGTTTAGGTGGTACGTAGCGCTTGCTTGGATCATGCTGTCGGTGATTACCTGAATGTATCTGCTGTCAATTCTGCAGTTATGCATAGCTTGCGTTACGTCCTTATGCTCTATTGAGTCAAACGCTTTTTCATAATCCACATACGCGAGATACAATGGAAACTGATATTCTGCGTTGTTTTTCAATTAAGATCTTCATAGTAGTTCGCAGGTCATCAGATGAAGAGTGACCTTTTCGGAATCCTGCCTGTTCATATGGTTGGTATCCATCGAGCTTTGCTGTTAAGCGTGTCGTGATTCTTTTCATTAGTAGTTTGTAGAGAAGGACGAATTTAACAACATAGATTTGCTTAATAAAAATATTACCGAAATAGTAAAAGAGAGCATACGAGAGGTAAAACAAAGTAAACCAAAAACACCTAAAATAGATATACATACGCAAACTCTGATATAAAAGCGAAGAAAATTAAATACGGAGGGTAAAAAGAGAACGAAAGAATATAACGACTTGAATAAGCAGATAAGGAGGAATATACGAGAACAGAAGAAAGAGAAACAAGTAACCTTAGTTAACGACACGATATAAAAGAACAAGAATATGAAAGGCCTAAAACCAAATCTTGACAAAAGACAAATAATATCTTTAATAAATAATGAAGGTGAAGAGACTACCGATAGAAAAGTTAAAACTGAAAAAGCATGCATGGCATTCTGGCAGTGTCGCCGCGCTTTGGGTAAATCCTGGGGACTCTCCCCCCGAATTACCTTGTGGCTGTATACTGCCGTGATAAGGCCCATGCTATGTTATGGAGCACTTGTCTGGTGGCCCAGGGTCAGACAGGCTACGGCAGCAAGTAAACTAGGACATGTGCAACGCCTTGCCTGTCTTAGTTCTACAGGTGCTATACGCTCAACCCCTACAGCCGCTTTAGAGGTGGTTTTATGCCTTCCACCACTTGATCTTGTTGTGGAGGAAGTAGCCGTAAGGACCGCCTTGAGGCTGAGCTACAAAGGGCTGTGGCACACAGCAGGCAGGGGAGGTAGGCATACCCGCATCCTGAATGAGGACGTCGACAAGATCCCTCTTCTGGACGCTATAGTAGACTACCTCCCTCTACAATATGCCTTCAACAGACAATTTAACGTCTATGAAAATGCCGGGTTTACCCAGCATATAGATATATCCATCTTTACTGATGGATCTAAAACAAAGCATGGAACGGGTGCCGGAGTTTTCTCTGACGATCTGAACCTCCGCCAAAGCATACCACTAGGCAAAATGGCCACTGTCTTCCAAGCGGAAGTAATTGGAATAATGCATGGTGCAAAAGCAACTCTTGAAAGGAAAATCGAGAATCAATGTATTGGTATCTTCAGTGACAGTAGAGCCGCTTTACTAGCCCTGGGCAGTTGCAAAATTACCTCAGGTGTGGTACTGCAGTGCCGTGAATCTCTCGAGGATATCTCAAAAAATAATGTCGTTTCCCTTGTATGGGTGAAAGGACATGACGGTAACTACGGCAATGAGGAGGCTGATGAGACTGCGAGACTGGCTTCCGGACAACCTCTCTGGGGGCCAGAACCCGTAATCCCTATATCCCTGACAATATTAAGCTCTATGCTATATCAAGAAACCTTAAACAGCTTCATACGAAGATGGGTTAACATGCAAAGCTGTCGGCAAGCAAGAGCTGCTATTACAGCGCCCTCGCCAAAGACAGCCAAATATTGCTTGCAACTGTCCCGAAGAAACCTTCGACTAGTCGTGGGTATCCTATCTGGACACTGCACTCTAAACAAACATATGCACAGGATGGGACTAGTGGACAGCCCAAACTGTCGCGGATGCAACGAGGATGACGAGACAGTAGAACACGTTCTGTGCCACTGTCCAGCTCTCGCAAGAGTCAGAGGATCCATGTTGGGGGACTTCTGGCCCGATATGGTCAGAATTAGCAACACTCCAGTTGCGGTTGTCCTTAAGTACATTCAAAGGATTGGATGGCTTGAGTGATACCCAACTTGGAGAGCTGCTGGGAGGTAGCACAATGGGCCCACTTAATGCGGCCTAAGTGCATGTGAGGTAACTCACCCTCCATTTTTAATCCAGAATCCAGAATCCAGAAAGGCCTAAGACCAAATCTTGGCAAAAGACAAATAATATCTTTAATAAATAATGAAGGTGAAGAGACTACCGATAGAAAAGAAATACTGGAAATCATAGAGAGGTTCTACACAGACTTATACCAGGCAAAGGATACAAACTACGCAGTTAATATGGAAAAATTGTCGACTAAAATACTAAGGAATGTACGATCTGACGAGTTACCAGAAATCACATCTGAAGAAATAATAAACACACTTAAAGACATGAAGAAGAACAGAGCACCTGGCGAAGGTGAAATAACGACCGACATGATTTTAGAAGGACCAGAAAAATGAATTCGTATTCTAGCGATACTTTTTAATGAATGTCTCTAACAAGGTAAAATACCAACCGAATGGAAAAAATCCAAAAACGTAATTTTATTTAAAAAAGGAGATAAACGAAAAATAGAAAATTATCAACCTATCAGTCTTTTGTCACACTTCTACAAACTACTAATGGATTCACCCTGAAAATTCAAAATTGAGTTTTCCACAGATCTTCACATTTTAGAGTCCCCTGAACCCAAAAAATATGTTTTTGTTCATTGGTCTGTCTGTGTGTCTGTCTGTGAACAGAATATCTCAAAAACGAAAAGAGGTATGGCGTTGCAACTTCATATATACGTTTTGTGTACTATCTAAATGCGACAGCAAGCTTTTGAATAAAATCGCATAACCGGAAGTATGGTGCTTTTTCGATTCTTTCAAAAACTTACATTTTTAATGTGTATTCATGTGAGATAGATGGTTTTCCAGTTGAATACCTCTAAAATGGGTTTATTTTGTTTTTTTCCTATTTTTATATTAACTCCTATTTTAAATAAAACAGCCGGTGTATTTATTACATTTTTTAATTTCGCTTAAAATCTTAGAAAACATTTGTCCTTTCATCTCACGCTCTATTTTGTACGGTTTCCATAGAATTTGCAATTTTTGAAAATTTTTGACAAATGCTTAAAAATTTAAAATCAAACTTTTGGCTAATTATAAGATCACTGTAAAAGGACGCTGTGTGTGTGTATCACACCAGATTTTTTTTAAAATTAAGCACAATAAATTTAAATTATTAAAAATGACGGTTTAATCTAAATACGTAGATCTTCATGAAATTTTGTGTAGGGCCATAATTTCTCATTCTGAACTACTTTTCTTGGTAAAATGTTGTCGTATAATGAAGAAAACGGGTAATTTACCTGAAAAGAAAATAGTTTTCACTTCACTCTCAAGGCTGACTCCCGGAGTTCCTATAAAATACTTGTAAATGTGTGCTAAATATGTCTTTATGCACGATGGAACAGATCCTAATTTCGCATTAACTATTGAATACCTATTCTATTCTTTTATCATTAATGTCATATTTGACAGAAAAAAAGCAATACGTTACTTGTAATACCATTAATTTAAAAACATTTATCGCACTATCCAGTATTCCACAGGGATAGAGTATCGAACCTTTACTATTTATAATTTTTTCTATAATCATGTCCAAAGTGACCATTTTTTACACAGTTTCTATTTAATGTCAAAAGTGACTGTTAATTCTACTTTTAATTTTAGAGTGCGAATTACATCAAATTATGTCAACCTAACCTAGAACATCTAATATAGTCTGGCAGAAAAAGTGTTACAGAACTAAATTGTTATATTTTTGTTACGATCGTATAAACATATTCTGTAGTAATATGACAAGTACTTCGAATTTGACGGTTATATTGCGAAAACTTGTTGCTGGTGACAAAGAGTTGAGTTTTTGGTAGTTTAAATAATCAGACTGCGAAGCAGGAGGATTATTCTGTTAAAACTGACACGATTTGCCATTAAGCAGGAAGTTGGAGTGATATAATCCAAAAATTCGAAGTTGGAGTCGTATACGATCAGGTTATTCTTTGTACAATTAGAAACTACGCCAACAAATCGATTTTAATTTGTTTTCATATTCAACATTTACGATGCGTTACTATAGAGACTCTGCAGTATTACGTTGCTCCTTGAATTATTATTTTGTTGAAGAATAGCAGTTACTAAGAAAAATATTAAACCGAATACCTTCTTCAAATTCTGTGTTGCATTGCTTAATATAAATGTGAAAAGACTTATCTATGCAACACGAGCACAAAGTGTGTTCATAACACTCGAAAGGTTGCCCAACTCAGCTTCGCATCGTAGGACAATTCATGCTGCGTGCCATAGACATGCACTTTTTGCTCTTGATACATAAATAGCTATTAATTAACGATCTTTTCGATTCTACAAGATTACTGCGAAACATCCAAACTCAAGCCATAAAACGTATTTACATACGTATTAGATACAAGACAACAACAAATAAAATAATACACACTTTCAAGTAATTAAACGTTCGCAACACGATATGAATTTTTGACAGATTGAAAAATATTATTTGACATAATGCAATATCAACTTAGAAATAACTGAAGGTGCCTTCCATACAGGAGTAGTTGTTAAATTTTAAAAAAAGTTAACGTTTGA
This sequence comes from Agriotes lineatus, assembly GCA_940337035.1. Taxonomy (NCBI): domain Eukaryota; kingdom Metazoa; phylum Arthropoda; class Insecta; order Coleoptera; family Elateridae; genus Agriotes; species Agriotes lineatus. Next base: position 108,370 of record CALNHX010004456.1, read on the forward strand.
CATTAATGAGTATGTGTAACGTGTCAACTTTAAAGATGAAAGTGCAATAGTTATTTATGTATTAAGGGCATAATCAATAGATGGAATGTTTTAAGTGCGACGCGAGGCGGAGCCCCTCGATGGGTATAATCGTGATTATGCACGTGGTACCTATGTTTTATTTTATTTTGGTTCTTAAAATGGATAAAATTCAAGGATTCGGTATTTTAGCTACAAACTTCTGCGTCATTATTGTGCTGGCGCTGTGAATTTTTGGTGTGCTATAGTTTCAATGCAGATTGTTGGTGTTGTTCTACTGCTTAGCAACTTTATAGGCCCCCTTCTAAATACAAAATCGATTAGAAAAGTGGTACTCGGTTAAAAAGCTCGCCCCTTCCACAGAAAAACTAAACTTTGCTCAACTTGGTCAGTATACTATTATTGTAAGCTTCAGGAAGATCTTAAAAGAGTAATGAAATGAACCAAAAAATCATGTACTCTTTAAGGTGATAAATGTTTTGTAGTTAGATACATCCGAAAACAACATAATTTAATAAAATAATTGCAATCGCGATAGTAAAATACTAACAACGGCTAACGAAATCAATTATTTGAGTATTTTAGTAGAAAACAAATGTTCTTTGTACGTTAAAAAATTGCATACTTCCATGCTTTACCATGAATTTAGATAGTAGTAGATAGTTTTGACGAGAAATGGAGGAATATATTAGGCCTAACACATACGAAGATGTAGTGGTACGTAAATCGTAGTCACCAATGTCGCAAAAATTGAAATTTTCTTACAATTGGATGTGCTATATTCGCTACACGAATTAAAAGCAGTACACTTTTTATCGGTTATGATAGAAGCAAAGATCGACACTTTGGGAGCTGTAGACGTATCGGTTGTGAAAAAAATCATTCAGGTAAATGTATTCTTGAATTTTTAACGCAATCTGTGAATTACTCGTAAAACTACAAATCCATTGTGATTGGTAATAACTAATAACACAAAGCATATAGATAAGTGATATCAATAAATCGTTCAATTACCTGGACTAATTTAGCATACCTATGTAATTCGCACACTTTGAGTTTGGTTAACACTTTGTGAAAAAAATTGTTAAAGTTTAATTTACAAAGCTATCAACAACGCAAATGATATATGCTGTATGTAGTCACCTTTTTAGATAAACGAGCGAATTGAAAATATAACCTGTCTTTAATTTAGCCGTTATTAAGTTTTAAAAAACAATTATAATTTATAAATTTTCATGAAATATGTCAGTCTCCATAATAACGACCGTGCTCTATGACATGACATGTACGTGGTGTTCATTAATTCATAGATATACCCAACCTAAATACACCCAACAGACCAACGCAATTTACGTTAAAATACATTGGAGGGCAACCAAGCGATTACCCATTTACAATGGCATTTCAATCTCGCAGGGTTTATGTTATGACTTTTTCAGATAAACGATAACAAATGCCACATGCACATCACTGCCAAATATATGCATTTACATAAGCTACATAACTAAAAGTACTCATACTGTTATTAATTGAATTTTTTGTATACACCGCGAGTCCTACAAGTTAATGCTGACCAGTATAATGTACAAGGTCTCCCGAAAGTACCCGATACCATACCAAGTTTTTACATAAAACAATAATTGTAGTTGTTAAGAGCTGTATTATTATTGCTCTGAGTTTCTATTTAGAAAAAGTGCAATCAATACTAATGTTCGAGCTATACAGCTTGAAAATTCTTCAGATCGTGTTTCTCAAGGTAATAATCAAAATCAGACTTTGAGAGGTATAAATCGTTAGAGAAAAAAGCAAATGTACCCGATACTGTAGGTTGCAGTCTTATAGTACCGTTTTACACTGCGCATTAAAATGTATGGCTTTGCAGGCCAAAAGATAATAAAGCGAATAGTGGACATGTGGACAAGTACAACCAATACCACAAATGTTATTATAAACACTTCAAAAAATATATAGAAACTGAATTTAATATTCAAATTCAGAAAGCAAATTTATGAATAATTATTATAGTTGAAAAAGAGGAAAGACTTTTTGAAAACAATTATAGACATTGACGAGACTTCGCCAAGTTATTTAGAGCCAGAAAAATAAATCAACAGAATGGGAACACCTGCAATCCCCTCAGCTCTAAGGAATGTCGGCGTCAACAATCGAAAGTAAGAATGATGATCCTAGTACACGATTTCAAGAATGTAGTAATTACGGCACATGCTTCACAAGGTAAGTTAAGGAAACATATTTCTGACGTTCCATAATTCATACTGTTTATTGGGTATTTCACCAAATAAAATTATGAGTATTAACTATAAAATAAAATGTTCTTGCAAGCAGTTTTACCCTCACAATTTTCTGACAAGTCCTTATATTTATGATGTACTATATCTGGCTGGGAAGTACTCGTACATCCTCCATGTAACAGCGTACTCCAACTTCGATGTATTCCCAAAATTACAAGAACCCAAGAACCGATGACACACGTTTTACTTCAATAGAAGCCTATTTGGAAGTGAACCGAATTATTCAGCAACTTAAATCCATGGAGAGGGAACTGAGAGGGATTTACCTATATGGTGGCAGTCGGTTGTTTTCAATGATTAGAAATTTATTAAGAATTCTAATAACTACGTATTTCGTTAGTGAATTCTTTAGTTTTTGTCTAATGTGCTTGTATGTATTATTGTAGTTATTCAGATTATTCTTACATAGAAGCTTAGCGAATGACTATTTTTTATATTGCCAATACCTGAGTCGATTCCATTAGATCAGTGTTTCTCAGCCTTTTTGTAGGGGCGACCCGTATTTCATTAGCTGTAACTTGGCGACCCCCTATATCTAAGCAAAGTTTAAAAAGAGACATTTTCTGGTTAAAACGTTGGAATGTTGGAATCCCTCTGCATTCTCAAGTGGCGCACTGACTTTTATTTTTTCACTAAACATGTTACTTGTACTTAGTTTGTTTCTGATCTATGTTTTATATTTTTATGTACAACCGGGCGAAATTGGTCACTTTATTTTTTAAGTAGTAACGTGCCACTCTACAGCCCATGGGATATAAAGTATTTTACAGCCGACTTAGTGTATTGTTTGTCAGTTTGACAACCAGTGTCAATTAGTGTCTAACTAGCGTTTATGGCCCTTGTCGTTTTTTACACTGCGGGCCATAAACGCCTTCTTACGCCATTGGTACATATTTTTATGGCCCGCTAAATAGCACTAAGCTGGGCTAAAGTATTTTAAGGCCCGCTTAGTGTCTTTCTTATTTATCAGTTTGACATCGTAAGTTTCCAAAATTTCAAAAAAATAGGACTCTGGTTTTAATTGTAAATATTCCGGTCTCTACAAAATAGCTGTTTATGTACCAACGGAAAATAAGGCGTTTATGGTCCGCGGCGTAAAAATTAGATCCTACGGCGTAACCGCAGCTTCTAACAAGACAAGGGCCATAAACGCTAGTTCTGCTCGAGGTGCATACAACGTTTTATGTACAGACAGAAATATTCACAAATAAAACCAGATTAGAATTTTTATAAAGTAAAGTTACACATTACGCCCTCAAAAATAGAGTAGAAAGTGACTACGCCCGGTCGTAAATAAAATGTTGCACCTTGTGCATAACTGGCGGCAATAAATATCTTTCTACGCCCTTGGTACATAAATAACTATTATAGTTTCTGTATCAAGTATTTTATGTAGTTAAAGTGATAATTTATGTAGTAAAAATATTATTTTATTATTTATTAGAACATTCGTGACTCTCTTCGCGATTCCTTGACACATCTCTCGCGATCCCCAGGTTGCGAAACCCTGCATTAGGTAATACAATAGAACTGGTAAAAATAATAATATAATGGAAATTGCAAATTAAATAAAACGGGATTCTGTTAATAGTGTTAGATATCAATTTAATACATACCTAATTGGTATACAATTTATATTGCTAGTGATTCAGTCAAGTTATGCATCCCGTTTCTTTTAAGTGCGTAACAATTAAATTGAAACAACATACTCATTTATTGTATGTCCATGTGAATAACTTTCATTGAGCGAAAGATGAAGCTGTAAGCAGTTCCCGAAACAGATCCTAGCCAAAACTTAGAAAATATATTGTAATATTTCAATTGATGACTTTTATGTGGTTATTTTTGTTTAGACACTAAATTAACTTAAAATTATTTAATTTATATGTTTTCCACTTCCACTAATTTTGTAAATTGCAGGATGCACAAACATTGACTTTAAATTTCCTTGTTTAGCATATACGTAAAAATGATAAAAAGTATACGGTTTTTTGTTCAAAAGTATACATAAGGTACTTGATCAGATTTGCCATTACAAGTAATGCCACTCTTAGTCTTAATTAAGTCACAGTTTCCGTTTATTAAAAACAGAACAATGAACCCTTCTATATTTTGAAATGAATAGCGTGCTACTTAACGCTAAGATGAGCAAATAAAACAGTGCGATGTTGGCCTGGAATTCAGCTAAAGCACTTTTTCATTAACATCAACCCGCAATAGATGGAAGAAAATAACAAGCGTGATGGATTCATATTGTTTGCACAAGAAGTGACAAACACGAGAATCAGGCGCTATTGTGTTCTTTAATATTTTTTGTAATGCAATATTTTAACCCTGACAGAGTAATGTCACCTAATAAATTCTAAAGCATGAGATGACATTGTTTTTATTATTTATAGCCAACCCCTGTGTAGTTTCCATATGAACATACTATATTTATTTGCATGTGATTTATTTTACGTGTATACATACAGGACAAACTACGTTGAGTAGGATTTAAAATGAGTTTGATGATACTAAAGAATTTACATAAACGCGTCGAGTGCATTTAGCGGATATAAATAACCACATAAATAGACACAGACTCTAGTAACGTTTGATGATATTTAGTAGAAAAGTGTCAACTGTACATTTATTTAACGCACAAAGTGATCTGTAACATAATTTATTATCTGTCCCTCTACAAATTGTTCACGCGCTACTGTGCTATCCAAAAGATGAATTTGATGTTTATTAAAAATGCCTCGCTGCAAAAAATGTACTGGATAGCAGTATATTACATAAAAGGATGAGCGATACACAAAGATGTTTTAAGGTAAATACACGATAAGTGAGCTTATTTTATAAGCTGTAGTGTGCTTCATATTTCCTTCCCAGAAAGTCGATTGCATTTACATAGCAATCGCCAGATTCTCGTTTTCTTTATTTGTGCACTTTGTTCTTATAATTTGAAGTAAAAATATCCCAAATTTTTTATGAAATTCTTATTAGGACTAGTAATATAATCGACATTAAGAGTAACCTTTACGTAAATTCCAAGAAGTATAGAAAAAAGGGAGACTGAATGTGAACCCTATGTAAAATTATCTGTATTTATCAACAACAAAATAAAATTTTGTGTTGGTTTGAGTAAAAATCTGTTGATATATGATTAAAACTGCGTTCTCTGATTATTAATACATACAACCAACCACAAGCCATGAAAATTGGAATTTTTACCAATAGCAATCGTTTTTAACTGAATAAAAACAGCAGCTCAATAGCTCTTGCTATTTTCCTATGCAAAAAAAATATTTTTGTTAAATCTGGGAATGAGTGATAGACGAACTTCGAGCTGATTGACCCGAGACTCCAACATTGTCGAAATTCAGAAGTCCATATCCAGTGTTTCAAAAATTATACACGATTTGGGGCACAGAATAGGGAAAAAACCGTTTTCAGAAACGGGTGGATAAAAAGCAATAGAGGATTTGGGTATAGATTTAACGGTTCGCCCACCGTTTGCACCCGATTTAGTCTTCTGCGACTTCTTATTCTTCCTTGAAGTGAAGGAAGTCTTAGAGAAGGTCAATCGCATTGGGGGTAATAATATAGTAATATATTTCGATGAATTACGAACTGTAAGCCTGATTTTATTCGAAGAGTCATTGTAGTTGTTTTGATAAATTAATTTTGAAATTTACTGTACCAATGTGCCTGAATAGAAAATACAACTACAATTTAACAATAATATATATAGATAGAACCGACACCTATATAAGTCTTTTGAAGAACGGACGCATTTGAAGATGATTTTTAAAAACAGAATTTATTAAATGAGCTATTGAAACAAGCTCTGTTTGCAGATAAAAAAACATTTAGTGGGGCAGATATATTGCCAAAAGTGAGATGGGCGGTACATACAAGACATCGTTTTTATCTATCTATTCGGTTATTCTATAAAATTAGTATAAAATTCAGCTTTCGACCTTGTTTTATGCTAATATGCTGAAGAATTCAAAAGTTTGTTGGTTCAAATTATTTTCAACCAAAGCTTCAAATTACTCTTTTGCGATATTATTTTTCGAATGGCAATATACAATCATTTCAGTTTTTGTGACATTATCTGTGGATGGCAATATAGACAAAAAAAAAGTTGAATTGCATTTGCTATATTCTAAAAAGCTCTTCACAAATAATTTATTGCAGACTAAGCAAAATAGGAATATTTAGCCATTATATTGTTTTGTTCCAGTGGTTAGTCTTCTTCTTCTTCGTCTTCTTGTTCTAGGTCTGGTACCTGTTTTTTCCGGCTGTTAATCTTTTAATCTTGATCTTGTGACGTCCAACTGTCCATTCACCTCTTTGACGGTCTGTCCAGCGGTCTTGATCCATGCGGCTCTTGGTTCATTGCTACCTTCGTGATTCTATCGTCGTCCATTCTCTGTACATGCTCTCTCCATCTCTGTGTCCATATTTTTGTTTTTCCATATTATATCCTTCATACAGCCCGAGATAGATGCGGCTTTGCTAGTTTGTTTAAATACTTCTTTGTATATATCACCATGACTTGAGAATTCTACGCCAAGGTAGTTAATTTTAGTATAGATCCTAAAACCGTTATTCCTCTAATAGTTTCTGGGATCTGTTTTGTTGCCGCTCTTAAAGATAGGGATGGTAATGCTTTCTTTCCAGTCCTGTGGTATTGTATCCCAGTCTATCATTTTTTGGAAGAGGATAATTATTTCCTTGATTAGATGGTTTCCCCATATTTCACTAGTTCATTGAATATTTTGTCTTCACTTGGTGCTTTTCTGTTCTTTAGCTTTTTTTATACTGTATGTTACTTGTGCCTCGTCTATTATTACTGCATTTTTTCTTCTCCGGTTAGTTCATTCGTTATTGTTAAGTATTGTTAAACAGCTGATTGAAATATTCCACACATTGTTCTTTGGTTATTATATTTAATTCCTTGTATTCATTGACATGATTTTTCCGTACTCGTAGTAATTTCCAATTCAATTTCCTCTTATAGGGGTTAGTGGAAGTTCTTCATTAAATTATCGTTTTTCATAAAATTCTGTAGCAGCGCTAAATTTAAAAGGATCCCCTATTATTTCAAATAAGCGAGTTACCTATGGTTGTATAACATATTTGATGGATTTTTTATATCCTTAATACCATATACCTATTTCGAAGTGTTTAAACTCGGATTCGATCTTATTCGCACACGTACTCGCTCTAATGGCCTATACCAATTAAGTAGCTTAAAAGAAAGCACTATAACTATACATCTGTTGCAGTGGTTTGTACTGCAAAGAGCTACTCGCAAAATAAGATCGAATCCGAGTTTACCACAGCCATAGATATTTCTCACTATTCTATATACAAAACTTGAAGCTGATATAGCTATTTTTACTAACACAATATACATGGTGACAAAAAAAAATCGCATTTTATTTTCAATCAAGTCGAGAAGGTAAGTCATGGATTGGGACGATTAAGAAAAATGCCTAATGTTGCCATTGTTGAGAACTATCCCAGTGTAGTAATTTTAGCTGTGTATTAGAAAGCTTTCAGGGTGTACTTTAAAAATCAAAGTATTTCAATAGGCTCAACCTAACCATTATCGTACCATTTGTAACTGAAATACAGCATGACACAGACACAGTATTCTAAATCGCCAAGGACATTTGTCTTGTCAGGATTACTCGTTCGTCTCATCTGATTCGCTGAGCTTGCTTTCAGGAATTGAAAAGAAAATATTCGTATTTGCAATGCAACGCACAGAAAAAAGGCATTAGTTACATTTAAAGCAATTTTCATTTAAATTACATGACTAATCAGTTTAATTATTGTAATAACGGAAAAATCTACGGTTATTATTGTAACAACGTTTATACTGTTGTTCTATTGTATTTAATGTTACACGTATTACATGCATGTTTGAATATGTCTAGAAAATTCCAGAAAGCTAGTTTAAAAATAAACGTGTTGGATAAAGAGCAAGATGTAATAAATCTCGACGACTTGGATAGCTGATTAATTGGAGCCTGAATCTTATATTTGTAGGCATTTACTGCGCTCTTAATTATAACCCCACAATATATTATACGTGAACAATGAAACTGTCAGATGCTGTAAAATAAGGTGGGAGTTTTTGTATTATTGCAAAATAATGAAAAATTATCATTCCAATGCCAACTAGCACAGCACTTAATAGTAGTAGTAACAACAGTAATTTATAGCAACAGCAAATTTTAGGCATTCAGGTGTTCTTATTACCATATTGTTTTCAAATGAGAAATCTTATCAGAATGTTCGTAAATCTAATGGGACTGCAGCATGAATAATAAAGACGTCGGTAACGGGCACATCATCGTTATGGAACGCTAGGCACGTGACTAGGCTCTGAAGATTCGAAGTGATTATGATATCAATATTTCAGCAAAGGATGAAAATAGTCTAGAAACTATATTCAACTTCAATTATAGTTTAGGTAACTGTTTATAAAAGTATTTCTGATTAAAAGCACCATCTACTAAGCAATATATATAATAATTTTTATACTAGAAATTTCTTTAGAGATTTTGCTCGTACTTAATCAACCAGGGCGATTTTAATAATTACATACAGTTAAATTTTGGTATCACAAGAAATAAAGTATGATCAAAGATTATTTTCGCCTAATATGGCTATGGAATAGTTCCTAATTTGTGAATGCAGCTACGTTTATAATTAGCTAAATGTCAAACATGACATTTTATTTTTAAATTAGTTATAGTTGCATTCATAAATTAGGAAATATTCCATAGCCATACTAGATCAAAGCAATATTTCATTTGATCATACTATATTTTTAATACAATAAATTGGCGGATTAACAGTTTATTTAATAGACGAGCTGACGAAGGTCACCTTTTCAGATGATTTTATACGTATACATACTTTGCCAAGAAATGAACCAGAACCATATTTTTATCCCTTGGAGGGCTGTGGAATTGCTTTCTACCTTGACTCATCATTCCATTGTCAGGGGCTACTTTTCTCTGATATTGAATTTAATAAACTTTCTATTTCTTCCTAATTCCATTCCATTACTTCTTCCAAAGCTTAGTTCCTATTATGATATCAGTGTATTTCCTTTTTGCTATTATTATGAAAAGTTTCATCCAATGTTAAATATTAGATATTAATATGTTATATCGCTCCATGTGACAATTAAGTTCCAGCCATATTTAAAAATTCAAAGCAGAACGTTCTTTCATAGGCTTCATTAAATTAATTTAAGTATCACATTCACTAAAAATATCATCTGACAAGTCAACAAAGATAGTGCATGACAATGTGCGACCTCATGATACGTACGGTGAGAGTTATTTTGACACTCAGCTCCGTAATATTCTATTTAAGAGAAATGAAGACATTTTCTGAAAAGTTAAATTTGAGTCAAAGAATAAACGCGCATCAAGAATGTACCAAAAGTACTTCGAAATATTGCTTTGAGGAAAAATTTTATTTTCATCTTGCTGGAAAAACTTAGCAGGGCCCGAAGGCTATTAAAATGAAAACTGAAAGTGCAAACTGATGGGAATGTATACATAAAAATTTAATAAGCACGTTCCTAGAATTAAGTAAACATTCGTTGTATACGAGGCAGAGAAGTTTGATCAATATCGGATAACTTTATAATGACTAAAAACATTTTACGCAGCTGTGCCACTAACAAAGAACACATGAATTTCGATATCGCAGCTTAGTGTGACTAGGTTTCTTGCAATTTTATCACTGTTGTACTTATTAGAACCATTCGTTCATTCCCAAATAAATTATTCGACAATATATGTGGCTTAAACGAAGTTGCGCGTTAACGAGCAGTAACTTTCTTTTACAAAATATTAATCTTTAATGTAACTCAATAATTCAAAGCCTAGTACAGTTCTAAATAAGGACAATTACTGACAAGTTTTAACCAGAAAATTAGAAGTTCACGTGATGTGGTAAACTGACTAATTTATCAACATTTTGAAATAAAACAGTATAAATATGCTTTGGAAAATTCAAATTTTCAATTTAAAATTAACGAACGGCGTCAATATTTATATTTTACCAATTTCAGTTGTTGTATACGTTTGTTCAACACATACGTAAAGTGCATTGAGTTGTGGGGCTCTGTATATGGATTACATTTATTATGTTTGGCAGACTAATCGGTTTCATAGGACGTGTAGACATTGATGCTGCTGCATAATTTAAAGACCTATTAGGTTATATTAAGAAAGCCAAGTAATTGCTCCTTGATAATTCCAACATATCAAAATCGAAATTTAACAACCAAAAAGACAGCAAAAGCAATTCAACTCCAAAGCTAACACGTTTTAAAAACAATAATTCGAAACCTAGTATTGCCGCTTTCGGTAATTATACACTTTGTATGAAATTAACGATGCGCGTTATCTTTAATCAGCACTCTAAAAATCGAACAAGCATTTTGTGTTACATTGAAACATATTGAATATTCTGTTTGATCTATTTAACATCAATTACCTATCCGTTTACATACTCATTAAAAACATTAATTAGGTATGCAAAAATGAGTGTTATCTAATTTATTAGTAGTGTAGTTAAAACATATATATGCCTATGAAAAAAGAAGTATTTACAGGTTTGAAATGCATTTTTTCATTAGTTAGTTACACAACAGTATAATGAAAGCGTATTGTTGGTAAATAAATGTAAGAAAAATAGATATCTGTAAACAGCGTCCATAAGGAAATTCATGAGCGGAAGCGGTAACGCACTACTGGAAATTAGTAATGCAAATGATTTCACCAAGTTTTTAAAAGCCAATGCAGATAAAAGGTTAACAGCTCGCACAAAGGCAGCGTTCTGTAACATGTCAAGTTCAGTTGAAATCGATCACTGTAGAAAAACACTTGGCATTCTGCATTTCACGCAGGTAAACTATCCTATTCAATCAAGTAATTTCAGGCGTACGCGACTCGATTACAAAAAGGGAAAATCCGACACATAAATTTCCATTTCAAAAGTCAAATAAAATGGGATACGCTACAAGGTTCTTGTGGAAGCCATGGTCTATAATACGGTGTAAAGAAACACAACGAAATTAAAAGTAATTCGAACGATTTAATTAGCCACAAAATGTTATACACAAGTGCTACTACATGACATTTTAACAATATCGTGGTTACTTGTACGAATGATAATTTAAGGGCATTTAATAGATGTCACAAAGACCACTGGTATACTAACATGATTGATTACAAGGGATATTAAATGAATTTCAAGCAAAATACGTTTATACAGTGTGTGTGACAGGATATGCAACATAAGGAAACCCAATGGTACATTTATTTAAGGATCAACGTGGCCTTTGCTTGGTTAAGTGATTTTATAAGATGATGTTGCACAACAAACGCCACTTTATAGAATCACGTTAGCTGATTTTAAGACTTTTGTTACCCGTCTGCTTTTAAGCATACGCCATTCTTCTAAAAATGCATTGGGTTTGAAAACGTTTCCTCTAATTTTCAGCGCTTATTTGTAGGAAACTTATCGATTTGAAGCAAAAACCATGAACGAGTTTTAGACTACTTTTTACGTTACAATATACCAAATATTGCCTTTCCCATGTTGTATTTGTCTACTGCACAGAAAAAAATTGGGCTACTGTGGAGTTGCAGTTGTAATTAATAAAGTTAAAAACTTAGAAGCAATTAAATTGAGTGTAATAATTTAAAACCTTTGCTTGTCTATTCAAGATATTTAAAAAACGCCCAAGCGCCGCACATTTATCTTGTGTTGCTGTAGCGTCGCACCAATCAAATGGTGTGACATTGAAAAATACAATTACTAATTCATAGGAATTGTTTTTGTCAGATAGTTTGTTTGGACAAGTTGTTGGTCAATATACGTATGCACTACGTACTGACAATTTCAAAACTCTACAATGTTAAATAGTAAACGGACAGCTTTTTTTCTACATATATCACATTTTATCAGTTTGTTGCATTCATTCTTGTTGTAGATTTTACAATTTTGTATAATTAATAGTTCAGATTTTTAGCTTTAATATCCTCGTTTTGTAGTAAAATTATTTCTTCAAGTAATAAAAGCTTGCTCCCTCTCACTACAACAGACCGAGTATAATAAGTGTTAACATATTACATTTTACTACAAATTTTTTCGAATAATATCATTATCAAAAAACAACTCATATGTAGCTATGTCACTTACGATCCTGTATAAATAGTGTAAAACACAAAGAAAAACCTAGATGACGAGGTCTTAACGGGCCATTCACTACTTTCTGACCAGGCTATTTTTGAATGAAAATAGTGCAAGTCTAAACTGAAGTAATGACTGAAATGTGTGTTTTTAAATAAACACAAAGCAGTAACAAACATAGGTCGTTTACTATACAAATTGGGAAAGACTGCACCCTATTTTTTATGTAAATAAAAGAGTTAGTCATTTTGAATTTTGAGCAGCTTTCAGCAATTTGGCTTGTCACAAACATGTGTCTTATTTAGACAATGTTGCTACTGAGCGGTAATAATACACTGTATTATGAGCGAAAAGAGATGCTTTTGTGTAAGCTGTCTTTAACTAATTTTGTAACGTAACTAACGTTTCTTCAAATACCCTATTAGGTGAATTTTTGTTATTAACGCCGCTTGTGGAATTTAATTCTTGTTCATTTAGGGCTAAGCCTGCCCTGCCCATACGGTTCCGTAGCTTTCGATTCATGACGCAAGGTTTGAAGAGCATGGCGCAGTCCGTAATTAGGGAGAACGCCGAAATAATGTGCAGTCCACAGATGTTGTATTGTCGGAATTTTCCTTGTCGTTAGGCTCCGCACAGGCGACTTCTGCTGCCCTTAATAAGGTCTGCATAGTTTCATAGGGAATTACCTTTTTCTACCGTTACACCCCGCGCGAGAAGATATGTATCCTACCAATTGCAACTTTAGCTCCCGATCATACAAAATTAAGCTGGAGGTATTTTGTTGTGTCGACAAAAGCTTGAGATTGAGATTCGAGACCGTGGTATTTTTGCAAGCATAACAATACCGGCTGCAGGGTAACTCAATTTAATTCGAATTTATTAAGTTGTGCTATGCAAATAAACTTTTGTGGGTTCCGGGCATTCTAACCGTATCGTTTTTTTACCGCCAGCCCCAAATATTGATTTTATAACGGAACAGAATGCCACACGTCATCGAGCTGAGAACTTCCACCACCGACAGCCGCTTCTTGTTTCATCCCCACCTAGGTGCATCTGCTCGTCACTTGTAATCATCTCCCGCTGACCGGGCAATGACGTGTTTCTTCCCAATTGTTCGTGTATTGTGCACCTCTGGTGTGCCAACTGTTGGACACTGCCTTTTCATGGCTTGAGGTATCATAACGAATTCTGCATTGCCGCTATATTAAAATGTATTTGATTAACTTTTGTATGCTGTACAATTTTTTTTTCGTATCACTTATTTATCTTCCTTTTTGAAGTGCTTGTATGCTTACATTTCGGTTTATGTTGGAAGTATTAACGGCTAAAATTGTGTATTACTGCATCTAAGCATTAGTCGTCCCTTCAGGAAATTCCAATACCTTCTTGGCTGTCGTTTGTGTATTTGAAGTCAATTAAATTGTATTTTCGTAACGTCGCCCAGAAAAATAATCAGTTGAAATTAGTCTTAGGATTACAGCACCAGAATTTCTTGTAACCGAGTGTGTTCACTAAAGTATTTAAATATTATATGGCGTTTTTATTGTATTCTGTTGTATGGGGGAAGCTGAAAGCAAAGGTAAGTAAGCGAAATCCATCTCACCATTTTTTCTGCGACTCCGTTGTTTCTTCAAGGTTAAAGACGTCGTGGGAGTTCCATTTCAACCTTGTGGCGCCCTCCCCCTAATTAATTCCCGACTTACCCCTATTTTGAAATAATAAACATACCTATTTCAGGTACCATAAAGCGCCCTTGTTTCGAGTGAAAACTAGTTAGAGCAAATCATTGTTACGGGATGTTTTTTATGTTAAGTAACGAGTTCAGCCATTTCAAAGCAACTTAAGGGTTTTTGAAAGTTAAAAATTTTCTAGTCATTTTATGGCATCGCATCGAGATGCGTAAAACAGTGGCTAAGAGTAAAATGGTAGGTACAGTGGACATCAACTGTATATGGATGTGTTGCTTACATGTCAGAAGCCCAAAAACATTTATCAACATATTTTTCCCATAAACTTAAGTACAATAAATAGTTAAAACATAAAATCACAAATGCACATGTTCCTGAAAATGACCAGTAATTTATACACTTAGTAATTAAAAACCAGAGTTGTTCACTGGTACATTTGTTACAAATATTTTCAACATTCCTAGACGGACTGGAATTCTACCTAAACAAAATCTAACTGAGATATCTTCTTTTTATTTTGAACGTAGTTTGAAACATTGATATCAACTAATTCGTACATACGGATGCTGAAAAATATTCAAGAAACAGTTGTTTCACAACAGCCATTAAACTTTTTTTGCAGTAAATGTAATGCTAATGCTTAATTTATGGTTAAAGATGTGCTATTTTGGCATGGTATACATACACACCAAATATTGTATCTACGAATACAAATGCATACATACTTAATAGGGTAATAATATATACTATTTCAATCGTTTACGATTGTAAAAAATACCGAGCCTGTGATGTAATTCATGCGACTCTTATGTAGCTTAATCAGCTATTAATATTCCCAAATTACTAATAATGGTTAATTTATGCAAAAATTATTTTTAGTTAATCTCTGCCACAGTAATGACGAAACACAAGCAACAATCTAGATTGTTTAGCTTTACAGCCACCGAGAGTTTCAAGTCGATATTAGGTAAGCTTTTTGAATCACAATTAATGTAACAGCAGCTTTTTAATGCAGCCCAGTCTATTGTTTTCTGTAAGCATTAACGTTTTCATATAGTTTATTCAAAGATGATCACATCGAGAATTGAAGTGGATGTTTATTGGGGAAAAAAGTTACCTTTGTATTTTGTATGAATTCGCCCTAAGCAAAACGGACAGGCACAGAGAGAATCATTAAAATCAAATGAACACATTGAGAAACGAAAATAAGATTTACTTGTCGAATCAAATTATTCCTTCAATAAGTAAAACAGAAATTTTAATAATTAGTTAAAGACTACGTGCTACTTTTGATCGGTAAGATGTATAGTGCTACCTTGCTTTGAACTGCTACGAAACGCATGAATCAAAATATACTTTAGTAAAAATAATCAATAAAATAATAGTAAAATAACACATTTGTAGCAATACTGATGGAATAGTGTAAGTTTCTCAAATTAAACGATTATTCCATTACAGTAATTGAGTATGTAAAAACCTATTATAATATTAACTTATGCAGAGTCCCAAGATATCGTGTGTTTAAAAAAAACTCATTCGCAGCATGCCATGATCAAATTGAAGTTTCCATGACATGATACATACCATTTGAAGCAATGAACTACCATAAGCCAAAGAGAACTAGATTACATATTGATCTTGAACTATTTTCCTAAAAATATACAAAACACTTAATAAAAACAATTTTTATTGACTGTTCTAATTAATACGCTCGCTGTTGTGTAAATGCCATCTTATTTTCCCTTTGGCTTAATACTAGCAAACTTAATGCAGTGTAACCTTTTGTCTGCCACAGTGACAAATATTTTCATAAACAATGCAATCTGACATTCACCTACAGACTTAAGTTAAGATATCACTAGATTTTTTATCTTTCTTTACAATGTTTGCTCTAAATGAGTTTTTTTAACACACGATATTTATTAAATGGTCTGTACTTTTAGAATGGAAGCTGCAGATAACCAAACAATTGTAAAATATCTAATATCTCTAAGTTGTTGCATTCTGCAATGTAATTTAATCGTAAATTCAAAAGCGACTAATGTAACAGTATGACTAGACAATAAGTTTTAATTATAATGTGCATTAAGAAAGGAGCACTGTTGGTTGTAACGTATGCAGCAGCTAGAAATTTTGATAATGGTCTCATAAGATACTGTTAAGAAGAATGTCTTTTACCCAGAATTTGTAATCATAGTTTATTATTAAAAAAGGAAAACTGTGGATTCACTTGTCTGCAGCTTCTGGAGCTTACTAAAGAGAGCGTGTAAAACTGCAAATTATACATTTTAATATTGTATAGCTTGCGACATATTATTAAAATCCCCTAACAGTGTTAGTAAAAATGTCTTAGTACAATAAAATTAGAATAGTGACTAATGATGTATCATAATCCTTGGTCTATAAATATTTTTGTTAAATTACCTACGTACCTATTCTGAATATTCACGATTATTACAGGCAAACAAATTGAATATCAACGAACTTAAATGATGGAAAACTAGTATTTCAAAATATATTGTTATTGTAAACAATTTTTTATAATCTATTTTTAGCTTTTTAAAAGATTCCATTATTTAAATTTGAATAACAAAATTAACTAGACATACGGTAATGGAATATATGTAGTTTAACCATCAATGAACGAATCGTGTAAAAGGAAACTGAAATATATTTATTTGAACTAATACTAAACGAAGCGTTTCTCGGCAATACTTTTCTGTTTGCTCATTATATAGTTTTCTACAATCCGAGAAGTGTCCTTGCAGAAAAATGAGTAATTCTCGTTTCTTGAGAAAATTAATTATCTGAAGTATATTAAGTTTCTTGTTGCTATTAGAAAATGAGGGAATAACCAGACCAAGTTTCTACATAATCCTGGATATCTGCATTATGATTCACGAAGCATTGCTTACCGTCCTATATTACCAATATGAGAAAGCACTGAAATAGCGCAAAAAGTCAAATTTGAGATTTTTTATGCAAATACGCGCTTTAAGACCTAAGAATAAACACACGATAAGATGTGATTCTGTTCTAGTTGTAGAAATAAAAGCACATTATAAATTTTGTATGGATACTATAATATGTGTGGATCTTCCATTGGAAACGAATTAAATGAATTTTGATTTTTTTATACAAAACTGCGTGTATATTGTGAAATCCCCCTAAAGTGATTTTTATTCCACGTTTTAGATGTATTGATCACATTTGATAATTCGCATGGGATATCCAGTGTGTTTTATTTGAATTTTGGTGGTTTATAGAGACCCTCAAGGGGCTTATGGATTATTTGTAACTCTGCATTCCAGCTAGGAACATTCGTATCTGGGGTTTTTTAAGGATGCTAAAGAAATTTTTTGAAATTAAATTGAGCCTACCTTAATCGCTAGGGTATGTTTCGGACAATTCGTACTTTTAAACAATCATAGGTAGCTTAACACCCGTATTCATAGTCGTTCGCCAGCGGATCGCCGGCGACTCGCCGGAGTTTCGTTATGAGTAGTATGTTGGCGGCACTGTACGTCTATGTCAAATTCGAGGTGATCAGGTTAGGTTTTCCGTCAGTTTTGACAGAAACTGACACAAAATCTAACCTGCTAACCTCGAATTTGACATAGACGTACAGTGCCGCCAACATACTATTCATAACGAAACTCTGGCGAGTCGCCGGCGATCCGCTGGCGAACGACTATGAATACGGGCGTAAGTCTCCTTGGAAGTCTGTACAAGCCACCACAATTTCAAAACGTTACAATTAAAAATTCAAAAAAAATACGTAGGTGTCTTCTTTACAAGTGAAACACACTGTATGTATGTACATATTAATAATTTAAAAGAGACCTAATGCAGAACGTTTTTTAATGGATATGCATAAATAATTCTTGTCTCTGTTTAGTACGTAATGGCTAGTCAAATAAAAAAAGTATAATTAGCGTACAAAAGTATGGAAAGAGCGATCTGTGGTTCTACACTCGGAGGGATTATTAACTATTAACGTATTAAAGTACAGAAACGGTAAGAACGACGTAAACGGAACGCAGCTTCGTGACCTGCAGGGCACATCTTTACGATTAGTCTGGGAATTGCTAATCATCCTCGGACACACATAAGTTGCCATGCTATCAGAAACCGTAGCAATCAAGCCTGAATAGGGGCTTTCTTGGCCGCAAAGTCATCGCTACCGCCGCAACATTAATATCCCCAGTATTGCCACCCTTCCGATAAGATAACTCCCATTTCTATTCACCGAGCAAATCATCCTCCAATATGTCGATCTTGTATTCGCCATTCACAGCCCCGTGCAGTGCCACAAAAAAGGTCTATAGAAGTCGACCCCTTGATTGTGTGCTGCTGGATACAGAGGCCCAAATTAAATCACTCGGAATTAATCAAACCCCTCATTCGCACTATTAGGTAGTTTTCCGCGAAGCAGTAGGGGATTTTCGACACATACACGACTCAAAATCTCTCCTTGCTCTCGAACATCCTCAAGTTTGTCTCTGGATAAGGCTGGACAGAAATTTTAAGGAACCCTCCCTTTGGTACAGACGCAGAATAGAAATGGTCAATCTGTGTCAAGGATGCAAATTGATGTAAATATTGAGAGAACGTCTCGCTACCTTTCATGAATATACATTGATCACTTTTAGGCAGGTACATCGACAGCTGCCTAATCTATG